>QJNY01000333.1:0-91703 GCA_004155945.1 Monosporascus sp. mg162
CTGACAAGAATGAGTGTGCCTGTGATCTCTTGGCTTTACCAGATCACCTAGGTCCTCTGATCTGGATGATCTGTTAGATCAGACAGATCACGTAGTCACGTAACCTGTCAAGGACCCACCCACTATTGGAGCTCCCTCCAATACGAACAGTTAAGTGGATCGTAACAGATACGTAAGCGTTAAGCTTTCTACGAGGTTAAAGGTCGCCACGAACAACAAATTTAGCCTTAAACTTTTAAAGGAATCCATTTTTGTTGAATTTGTAAGTAAACACCTACATTAACGGAAGTATACCGTTAGGGCCGACGTCCTTAATCGCTTTTTAAAATGGAATAACGGCAACTAACTGCTTTACCCGATATATCTGGTCCCACTCCCGTTACGCAGCTGCTTTCCAATTTTCGGCGTACCGGTACTGAATAACTTCCTTCCAGTTCTTGGGCGTTATAAGGAGGTCCCTTCGATAAAGGCGTTCCGGTTTGATCGCCGCCGTAAAAATAGCGTTAAAGGCGGTTAGATATGTATTGCGTTTTTCGGATGCCAGTTTATAGCTTGCATTAGCCGAAGGTAGTTTTTTTCTTTTTCCTTTTCGAATCTTAAACTCGATAATCGCTGAGGGATTTAGGAAATCTATTTCGGTACGTCGTTGCCGTAACTGAAAGGAACTCGACGATATATTTTGAGCTGTCTCCGGTAACGGCGAATGGTATTGTTAATAACCTGAATCTTCGGGGCCTGGAATAACGTCCGGTATGGGTAAACCTTGAAAGGGGTTTTCGCCTTCCAAATTACCTGATTTTCCTGGGAAACGATCGGGGTCTTTTTCGGTATTGTTGCTAGCAAACGAATCGAAGGATTCTTCGTCCGAATTAGCTCCTACCTCCCTAACTTCCTGATCAGGATCAGGATTACCCGTAACTACCATAATAATATCATAAATAGGTTCCTCGTTTTCGATAAACGGACCCTATGCTGCCGTATTATATACTGCTATATTATCTACCCCCCCAGTAACGCCTGTATTTAAGGGGTTACTGCTAAATATAGCCCTAAAAGTCCTTAAGAAGGTCGTTGCTTTGGGTGGGATTAGGATGCTGTCGATTTAATCGTTTAGTTCTGCGATTTCGATCGACGACTTCTGCTGTTAATCGCTACGATATTTCTTCGTCTCGTCGAAGGTAACGTCTCGAACGGTAATAACTCGTTGCTGTAAAAAAACCCATACCCGATATATATTGCTGGCTACGTATCTAACGAAATAACCGATATACGCCTTAGGGTCCATTTTCTTCAGACGTTTTGCTTCCCGACGGACTGCTTCCGTAAGTACATAAGCTTCTAATCCGAAAAGGATAACGTTCGTAACGTTCGTCTTCAGGCCTTTTTCGGAAACGGGTATTTTGTCCCTTTTAGCTATTTACTTGTTAAAGACTTAAATAAATATTTTCCAGCTTAAAGCTTTAATAGGTATACGGTTGGTAATATATATAGCTGCTTTAATAGTTTTAGGCCATAAGTTAAAAGGAAGGTTGCTGCTAATCATTAAATAACGTACCTTAATAATAATTACGCCCCCGGCGCGTTCTTAAACGCCTGCGGGCTTTTTGGTATATGGAGGTAAAGTCTTATACGTAATGCCTATATTTAGAAGCCATCGTCGAAGCTTCTTTCCGAAGGAAGTTTTTCCGTTTAATACGATCGTTTTAACCTTAATATGGTATTATTTTTCGAAGAAAATAATTGCGTTTATTAAAGCGGTAAATGCATATTTTTTTCGTTTTATAGTATAACTAATTCTAATTCCGATAATAGGGCAGGTAATAATTAACGTTTTCGTTCGCCCGTTAAAGGCGCTGTTAAATTCGAAAAGGTTAACGCATATCGTAACGAAAGGCTTACGTTCCTTAATTTAAGGTTTTCGTAAAACCTTTTTTCGAGCCTTTACAACAGTATAATCCTAATAGTCGATCTTCGACGGCAGCTAAATTTTCGCTCCGGTAACTGCTTGTACCACCTTTTCCAGGGCCTTAAGGCCTAGATAGGTAAATCTTCGGTACCATAGCGTGGCATTTCCTTTTAGGGGCTTTAAAGAATCCCGAAAGTCGTTTCCGTAAAGCTTTTTCTAATTAGTCAACTTCGTTAAAAGGAATTTTTCGACTAAGGGCTCCGTAACGACGTTTTCGTTTTCGCTTTCGAAGATAACTTCCTTTTTAAAATCGTTCTCGTTTTCCGGGACTGCTACTTCAAACTTTTCGGGCTTTTCGGGCTTTTCGGCTATTATAAAGGCTGCTAAAGTAACAACGTCGTCGGCGTCGTTCTCAGCTATTACCTTAATATGGTGTATAACGGGCTGGCGCTCGATTTATCTGATTTTCGCCATTTACGTTCTCGACGTTTTCGAAGCTTTATAATATACAACGTCGGTTTCGAGGTTCCAATAAATGCCAACCTTCCGAAATAACCTATAGAACGCTAGATTGGTATGTATTTCAGGGATATATAAGCAATTTTTTAGGAAGAAGTCGTTAATCCTGCCGTTCGAATTAATAAATGTAATTTTCCTCGTACTTTTACCCAGAATATTTAGGTACTTTCCTCCAGCTAAAAACTTTCCGCCTATTGTAAAAGGGTATAGATCGATAAAATTAACCTTCCGATTTCCGACGTAAAAGTTTAAGTACGTATCTATCAGCGTAAATCTTTTTAGACTGTATCCGGTGGTAACGCTGTTAGCTTAGGGGTTTGTATGGAATAAATGTCCTGTAACGAAAACTGTAAAGGCTGCCTAAGGTGACGGTTGCTAAATCTATTGCGGAATCTGTTGTTAAAGAATTTATTTCTTCGTTTCTTTCCTAGCACGCTTAATAGCTGCTTTCAAACCGCTGGTACCGTTCGCGATGCGTTTATCCACTTTCTTCCTAACCTTAAGGTCTTCGGTCCACCTACTAGGCCTAACTTTCGGGCAAATGTAAAGGCATTTCTTAAAGGTATAGACTATACCGCAAAGATACTGTCGGTTAAAATGGCGGTTACCGTTTTGGGTGTTATTATTATTGTTGTTATTCGAAATGTCCTAGAAGGGTTTTATTTGATTCGGGATTTTTCCGTTAAAAGTAATACCGAACGCTTTTCGTAACAACTGATCGACGTTAGCGCCTTAAGTTTTCCTTAACCTTATATAACTCCGGAAACGTTCCACGAATTCCTTTATGTAATAAAGTTCGGTTACAGCTTAACCTTTAAACATAACATCCTTTACTAGGGTTAACTAAACGGCAAAAAAGGCGGGTAAGAAAACGTTAACAGCTTTTAGGAAATCGAAATAAGCGTAATACCCTGCGACAGCTGGAATATTAAGCTTTTCGGCTTTAATATACATTTTCCAGTAATTGAAAAGCCATACGTCTATCTGGATTCTGTTAATTTTCAACGCTTCTTTATAGCGGCCGTCAACTTCATAAATCCGAACGTTATTGCTAGGCTTAAACTTATTCTTCAAAGCCTTAAATCTATCTCGAAATATGGCCTTTTTCCAGTATACCCAATAACGATCAAGATAAACGGACTGGTTAAGGAACGTGCTGATCTCGGCAAGCGCCTTTTCCTGCGCTAAGAAAAGGGTCTACTTCCGATCATGTATCTTCACTACTCTCTGGAACTTCGCATCTACCTTTGGCCCGAAATCTAGCTTGCTAAAAGCATTTAAATCGAATTTCTTAAAGTCAGGGAAAATCGATCTTTTTAACAACGGTAAAAACTCCTCCGTATTGGGATTAATATACTCCTACAGGAAACCCGCCTTAAAGCTAACGTAAAATTCGAAAGTATCATACTTTCTAAAAGTCCTCTTCTTAAAAAGGAACGTTTTAAAGCGCCTTAAGGTTTTATCAAAGTTTATTAATAAGGAAAGAATTATGGCTTCAGTTATAATGCAACTAGAGGCTAAGAAAACAACAGAAATTATAGTATCTAGGCAGGGAATATCCTTAATAAAGGGCGGCAGTAGGTTATAAAGTTACTGCGGGAACGACGGCGAGGTTCCGAATTGCCTCAAAAGGCGACGTCCGCAACGTATCTAACAAATATATCGAAGCACAGATGAAAAGAAGTGCGGACCGGGCTCATAACTATGAGACCCTGGATCACACACTGAAGCATATAGATAACTGAAGGAGGATAAATTATCTGGTTAACCTCTGAAAGATCCTAGATAGAAACAGAGGGTATTGAAACCTCCTTATATACACAGAAAACAGTTGCGGCTGAGAGAAAACTGTACCCGTGATGCGATCAGCAGACTCCGTTAGTAGCTGTGCTGCCTAAGCTAAGGCTGAGCTAACGGACTTAGTCTTCAGCTGGGTCTGACACCAACGCTCCGCCAAAAGTTCCAATCACCTCCTAACACTTATTACTTATCTTTAAATAACTTAACAATATAATGTTTCCTAATGATGTTTCATGCATTATGCTAATCCCTATTAACTGTAGATCAAAATTCCGAAGCCCATTTAATTTTACGATTTTTCTTTGCGAAGTTATAGTTAAGTAAAGTATAAGATGTGGGAGTAGGATGCAACTACAAAACGATAAAGGGGGTCGGCCTAGGTGTTCTAAAAAGGTTCAAGCCTACAGCGTACCTATATAGCGCTTTGCTCAGCAGCAACGAAAAGAACGATTAAAATCTTAACGCCCACGTATCGGATTAGGATATTTTTATATAGTTTTTGTCGCTTCAATTGGTGCAATCGATCTATTGAAAAATATTAGAGTATTACTGTTTGGTTGTTGGTAGATGTGTTCACGTATTAGCGTAGGGAGTCAGGGCGATTCTATGGCTTTTTATAACCCCTTCGCAACAACAGTGCAACTGTTGCAATGAAGGCAATTACGCGTTGTTTAAACGGGGCTGAAGAAGGCAGTAAACGGGCCGTCAAAGATCTCACGGACCGTCGGCAGGTGTAAAAAGAAGTAATGTGTGGCTCTCATATAAAAAACTAATAGTTATGCGAATAGTCCAACTCTTTAGGAAAGCCTTCGATTAAATCTTTTTCCGACTTTCATCTCGCTTTCTTATAAGGTAACTATTTTTTTCGTGGAGTACTTGGACTTAAATTAAGCTGTTTTGCTTATGATTAAAGTATAAAGGGCGTTGGTATTAAAGTGGAAGAATTACGCGATTTTGTAAAGCGTGCAGAAATTTACCGAGAGTTTTGCACTCCCACTGTACCATGGGCCAGCGGCCACTCGAACACTTCTATATAACTTTGAATATAAAATAAGCCGTTTTAAATGACTTCTTCCAAATGTCTTTTAATAAAGATAAATATTAATAAACGCTTAACATCCATCAGATATAATCTTTATTTTAAACGCGCCCTTTGTGAGAACACATCCCCGACCGGCCTGCGGCTAATGGCCAACCAGCTACAGACCTACGCACTAGTAAATAACCACCTGGCAGTACAGGGAAAGCCAGATGGAAGTAATCTAATACACTCACTTCTTGGAATTCACTCTGCGACTAGTTGGCGATCACCTCACTCAGCTCACAGCTATCCCTATCTTACACCTTTTTAAAGGATGATTGGACACGTAGCACATCCCGTTTAAGGGGCACCTTTGAAGTCTTAAAGAGGTTACTATATACAGTCGCTGTATCACTTCATAGTCTCCGGAATTCACGTAATCGAGGGCCGTTTTTACTTTCTGATATCCTACGTTGGGGTCAGCGCCCTAGTCAAGTAGAAGTTCAACAATGGCCTACTTCTCTCGTTTTGCAGCTAATCGGCAGTCCGGTGGCCGTCCATGATAATCAATGAAACCTTGCCACGTTCCTTGATAGCCAGCGAAAGCGGGATGCGGACATCATCATCTCTGGGTGTTATGTCCATGCCGCCGGTAGCTGATACCCCGTTTTAACAACTACCTATCCTTTCCCACTTAAAGCGGCCACCGGAAACGCGGTTCAGCCAGTATGGTCTCTGGCGTTAACGTCAAATCAGTCTTTACTTGAACAACCTAACGATTCTTCTTTGCCCGTCTGCAGCAGCATTATGTAGAAAAGTATTTATATCAGGACAGGGGATAAGACAAGCTTAGTAACACTTGTTGATAAAGGCTTCCATTTGAAAATGTAATTTAACGATCTATTTAGTAAATTATTTCCGTAGCAAAGCCAGTCTAATGTATTAAGGTGTTGCTGTTATTTGTTATTAACGGGGAAAGTCTACTTAATAGGTACCTTCCTATATATATGTGTGTCCCATTTAGCTCGCACCTGCCATAATAACAACCTGTTACAGAAACTAGTTCTCCTAGTACCTTCTATGTATTTACGTCTCTTACGGCATACCTCTCCATAGATGATGCATCACATACAGTCCATTGCAGATTCGCTGCAACAGTATCACCCTGTAGGTTTGCCAGGTGCAACGGGCGGCGGATAGGTGGGGTGGTAAGGGGTTTCAGACCAGGCTGGTTTCTCCCAGAAAAATGTGAAAAGTGTCAGGTACAGACTTTAGTGAATATATAGGTGTGCCTTGCCATCCTGATCTCCAACAACAGACCAAGATTTTCACAATGACATCAGCTCCTTCGGTACCTAATATCAACCCGATAATTGCTTTTCCCGCATAGATATGAGGTCCTGACATCACCTACTGAAGCATTTAAAACTAAAGGCAAATATATTATCAGGTTAACCTCCGAGAGATCCTATCTAGACAGAAAGGCTAGTGATCATTTCCAAATATGTAGATACACAACTGCAAAAAAAAAAAAAAAAAAAAAAAAAAAAAAAAAAAAAAAAAAAAAAAAAAAAAAAAAGAGAAAGCAATATCGAAGCTGTCGATAGGTAATCTCCATACGTGACTGGATTAAATATACTAAGGCCTAGCTACTAATTCCTCGGTTCAGCAATAGAGTAGCATAACTTAGGGGGGTATGACCATAGCGGTCTTTGATATTGGTATCGACTCTTTCGGTAGCTAACAGCAGCTCGACGACCTTTTCGTCTGCCCGTTCAACAGCAATATGCAACGGTGTACGACCATTGCGGTCTTTGATGTTGGGGTCGACTTTTTCGGTAGCTAACAGCAGCTCGATGACCTTGTCGTCTGCCCGTTCAACAGCAATATGCAAAGGGGTACCACCATCGGGGTCTTTGATATTGGGGTCAACTTTTTCGGTAGCTAACAGCAGCACGACGACCTTTTCGTTTCGCAAATAAACAGCAATATGCAACGGTGTACGACCTATGCGGTCTTCGATATTGGGGTCGACTTTTCCGGTAGCTAACATCAGCTCGATGACCTTGTCGTTTGCCCGTTCAACAGCAATATGTAAAGGGGTATCACCATCGGGATCTTTGATATTGGGGTCAACGTTTTCGGTAGCTAACCGCAGCTCGACGACCTTTTCGTTTCGCAAATAAACAGCAATATGCAAAGGAGTATCACCATCAGGGTCTTTGATAATGGGGTCGACTTTTTCGGTAGCTAACAGCGGCTTGACGACCTTTTCGTGTGCCCATTTAACAGCAAAATGCAAGGGAGTATCACCATTGCTGTTTTCGATATTGGCGTCGACTCCTTTGGTAGCTAACAGCAGCTCGATGGCCTTCTCGTTTGCCCATACAACAGCAATATGCAACGGTGTACGGCCTTCGCAGTCTTTGGTATTGGCGTCGACTTTTTCGGTAGCTAATAGCAGCTCGACGACCTTTTCGTTTCGCAAACTAACAGCAATAGCTAAGGGAGTATTACCATCGAGATCTTTGGCATTGACGTTGATTCCTTCGGCAGATAATAACAGCTGGACGACCGTTTCGTGTCCGAGTCTAGCTGCCCATCCTATTGGCGTCCGGTTATATGCATCTTCTGTATTGGCCTTGGCTCCCTCCGCAAGTAATAGTCTGACCATAGCCTCTTGCCCGTTCGCGGCGGCGTACGACAGCGGCGTCCTACGATGGCTATCTTCTGTGTTTAAATCATATTTGGTTACCATAACCTTCGCTATTTCCTCAATCCCGAAGTACGCTACTAGGTGCAGCTCAGTAAATTTTGTCGGGACAATGTGCACGAGGTCATACTCGCTCAGCATTGTATCATCAGGGAGGAAGAGTGCCTGGTATGATGCTTCAACTTGTCCTAGGTTCCCGAGAAATCGTGCGACTGATTGACAGGCTGGTACGGCACTCGCATGATGTCCCCAGTTTTTCGCAGAGTAGCTGTAGAATGGGTTCGATGCAAGTCGCTCGAGGTAGGCACCCTTTGAGGAAGAAAAGCCGCTTTCGAATTTCGAGAAGGAGAGATAGGCAATACAGACTTCGGTGATGTTGAGTTGCGCGCCCGGAAACCATTGCGCCTGGGTCTTTTCGAAGTATTCCTGTGTAGTGTAATGTACGAGGCAGACAATACGGCTCTCGTTGTCGACGGTTACCAATCCAGCACATGCAGAAACCATGTCCGCGATATCTGTAAGATTTTCGCCATCGAGATCCGATGCTCCTATTTCCACCGCGAGCGCATGTTGAAGCTCTGTAGTAGTAAGCGGCCGCCCTGCACATGTGATCCAAGAAAGGACTTCCATGGCAAGGTCTTTCCGGTCTTCGTTCTGCCCTTGGATGCGCTTCATAGTCTCAACATACGCGGAATGATATGCATTAGATCCTGTCGCCAGATTTTTCAGAGTGTTCCGCAGAGCCTTGGGTGACCTTTTACCTTTCAGGGAGTCTAGATGAAGTTGTGCAAGTAGGAACCTGACGAGGTTAATATAGAGTTAAAAGTTGGAAGGAAATACTTACATTCCGTCGGTCCCATCGATGATGCATGTTCTTATTTCGCTATGTAGGCTTGAATCGCGTGTGACGAAGCTCGGAAGTTCATGAATATGGTCCTCTAGATATCTACCAACGTCTTCTTTGCTTGCACGAATCTCTCTCGACGGACACCCTTTGAACATTTTGGTTATCTCTGGTATGAACCTCGAGGTTGCAAGGATACTTGTTGGAGTTTCGGACTGTAAGGTAAATATCTCGGATATAAACTTAGACCGACAACTATCAGCCGTCTTACATTCATCGAGTGCGTCGATAAGGAGGTAGACCTTGGAATACATATTGGCGACCGATTTAAGAACTGTCGAAATCTCGCCAGCGGCGGCATTGGCCGTCTGATTTCGTGTCGCTCGTAGAGGTCTCGGAGAATGTCTGGCAGAGATGGCTGGTTTTCAGCCAGTTGCTTCAGCAGACCGGACAGTAGACCTTGAAGCTCTTGCTCGTCTTTGCGGTTGAAGTTAAAATAGACGTAAGCTATCCCAATGGTGGGGTCGGAACCGAATCTGTCATGTAGATCTTCTATGATAATTGATGTAAGGGTCGTCTTGCCAGCTCCAGGGATGCCTGGGCAGAATAACGTTTGGTTGCTGAGCGTGAGCCAGCACTGGTACTCATCGGAGTCAAGAAGCCACTGGCCCGTTCCCGGCCGCGCCCTACTGTAGGAGTCCCTCTGTTGAGCTGCATAGTTCAGCGGTGAGAGCCAGTTGAGGATTTCTTGGCATTTCTCATCGGCTTCGCGGGCATCCTGGCGGATATGCAGGCGATCAACACCGTCCTTCAGGCCTTCAAGCTGGGCTTTATGGTCCTTTGAAGACCATTTAAGGACTTCGAGTAGTTTGTCTAGCTTTTCCTCGTTTGCCCTAGATTGCCTCTGAATCTCCTGCGTGAGCTTCCGGTGTTCGTTATCCAATGCGAACTTTAGCAGGCTCTTCTCATTTTCGATCGTCTCGATGATCATTTGCACTTCCTTCTCTTCAAATGGCCATTTAAGAGCCGAAACCGCCCTTTGAACCCCCTTCTTAGGTCGTAGCCTGGTCTCCATAGCGCCGAGTGTGGTTTTCAGTCGCCCTAATGGGCCATCAGGCCGGTCGAGAGCTCTGATCGTCTCCGACCATGCTTGACCTTCTGAGCCGTCGGACTGGTCGCGTAGCTCTTGGGTGAAAGCGTCGCATGCTAGCAATTCACTTCGAAGTCGATTCCGCTCCTTGGTTGCACCGGCGGCATTGGTGATGTACCCAAAGACCTTGCTGGACAATTGAATGATGGCAATTATACTCGCAGTGGCACCGACAGGTTCCATATTGAACGTGGCTAAATTCAGGACATATAGTAATGCGTGGATTATATAATGGAGTCTCGCATGGCGATAGCCACCGTAAAAACATTATCATCAAATGGCTTTAGTCGTGTGTAACTCGAAAGTTAGCAAGAGTTCCCCTGGACGGTATCCGTAAGAGGATTCAGTCTCCACGAGTTGAATAATGCGGGGTATGTTGTTACGAAGGCCTTCCGGTCACTTCATGCTTGCCATGGGGGTCGGATGAGATTCATTGGTCCCCGGTGGACCAGTCAAGCGAGCGGTTTAGGAGGTGAAATGCGACGCTGGCACGGTTCGCAGCCCCTCTTATGTGGCTAGACATTAAAGCATGATTTACACTGTGATACACTTTGTAGGAACCGTTGCACAATCAGCACCGCGGGAAGATACGACGCCCTGCAGGTGTTGGAAATTCATGTGTCATGGTAAAAATGGGGCTCTAATGGGCTCCAATCAGACACCCCTGGTGGGCTCTACCAGGGCCTATAAAAAGGGCTTCGATCAGCTTAGGTAGCTTGGAAGGTCTTTCCCCCAGAGTCAGAGCAGTCAATACAGCCTCAAAACTTCTTCTGTGACATCATGATAATAAGGAGATACCTAGCTTTGGCCTGGCTTGCCGATATGACCAGTGAAGAGCATTTTGCTACAGTATTCTAGAGGAAATGTTACATCTCCTGACGTCTTGTTATTATACTCTATATCAACCTGAGCAAAATGGAGGGCTCGCAGTCCCTGCTTTGATGGTATGTTGCAGCCCGTTTGCCTGTTTAGGGCCAAGTGTCAGAGCATAATGTAGATACGCCCTTTCTGGTCCCAGTGACACATTGCCGAGGGCTTGGCATGTTATGGGGGCGCTTCCCCCCCGGATACTTAGAAGGAAGGCAGGCATTATCGTCACCTATTCACTACATATAGCGCGAATCACTTCCTAGAGTGCTTCTCCTGGCTTCAGCTCCGTACTACCACTTTCCCTGACTAGCACGGCCTAAAGCGCAAGGCCAACGGGGAAGCCTAGCTGCGGATCAGGATAATAGTGCCATGAGGCTCGGGGGCTTGCATATACAACGTGTCGTAGGGGACTCTGAGAAAACCCGAGCTAGGCGGACAATAATACTTCCCAGCAGCCTGGCGATGTCAGGTTGCATACGAATAACTCATAGCGTCCGAGCCACGAGCTCCGAGCTCCAATAAGCCGCCCGTTAAGCGGATTATTACAGCATGGCCTGCCTACATGTATCCTAACTGGCGCCTTGCCCCAAAAGAGAATGAAGCTCTAATTGTAAAGAAACCTGTCAGCGATTAAAGCAATTTGGAGGCGTCTTGATTGATGACCACAGACATTGCAGGAACAAAGGGGTCAACGGCCTACATGAGGAAGGAGACGCCCCGTATGTAACCTAGGCCTTCGCACTCCCACCGAACTCCACCTACATTGCACCCCGTGCAGAAGAATCAACAGAAATTGTAACAGGATTGCCGACAACATGTCTATGTAAAGGGGCGTCAGGTCCCAGGTTAGGTTCCGGGTTGAACAGTGAATCCTCATCCAACTTCGGTACACTCATTCGACCCCTGGACGCCCTTTTTCTGGCATTACCTTGTCGAACTACAAATCGAATGAGGTTGGGAGAATGGCTTGGTGCTATTAAGCCAGCCCGGGCGCTCCTCTCGGAGTAAGGCCCAGGGCGAGTAATGTGCAGATACAGGACATCTCCCTGCTGTAAGCAGTGCGTATATAGATATCTAAGCATTTATTTAACGGACTATCTAGCGTAGCGCTTATCATGAAAGCGTCTAGGGGTCTAGTGAGCGTATTGAAGCTAGATGAGGATGACATATTGACCTGGAACCCGACCTGGGACCTGACCTGGGACTCCAAGCCCTTCTGTATAAGCATACCATCATATTCCAGAGAAATGCCATGCGATGTATATCTTTAAATGTCCCGAAACAAGCTGATAAACGTCCAGTACCATCCGGATGCCTCTCCCCCTTATCAGCGCTGTAGAAAACGGCCATCCTCTCTGTAGCGATCTGCTGCGTTATACTTTGGAGAGAGCGGTATCGATAGAGCTCGCCATAAAGAGACTACAACACCTCGAAGATCGGCAAAACCGTCCATATCGATATCAAGATGTCCCGGGGGGGTTTCCCGGAGTGTGGGGCTGTATCCGAGGAACGTTTCATTACGAGGAGACAACTCATCAGCCGGAATGAACTTGAGCATTGCCCAAGAGGAAACCCGCTCTTCCGTTGATGGGCGTTGCCCAGACAGCTCGGTGATTGATGACGGATTGCTTTAACAAGTACGACGAGCGCGAGGAAAATCAAAAGCCGGTCCATATCCGACGCGGCTAATGGGAATCGGAACGTCCGCGTTGAGTTCGGTCCGCTCGGTCGAAGAAAGGCCTTCGGGCGCCTATGCAACGCTGAGCTATTGCTGGGATCTGAACCCGACCGTTTGCAAACTATCTGACTCGAATATGGCGATTCTAAGCTAGGATTTCCTACAGTGACCTCCCACTGGCGTGCGAAGTAGCTGCCGAGTCGATACGACTACTTGGCACCCGGAGACTGGAACTGGCTAACGTATGCTAGCAGGGTTCCTGGGTGCGAGAACGATGATCCGAAGAGATCGAACAGGAGATTTAAAAGATGGAAATGTGACATTTTATCCTGGTTTAGCTATCTGATTTTGCGGGCCAGTAGGTGGCCTTATGCCTTTTATAATTTTCTGGTTGTGGTAGAGGTTTAGGGGCTAGGCATGAAAGGAGCGAAGAGAGGAAAGAAGGGACGTCGTAAACGCAGGAATCTTGCACGGATTCCGAAGGCGGTAGAACACCCTGATAGTTCGTCGAATAACGCGCACACATTGCTTCATGAACGGTATCCTCCCAGCTCGGCATCCACAATACTCCCTATTATATGCGGACACTAAATCGAGACAGCAACTTGTTTGTTTGTTTCATAAGCCTCTCAAGGCTGTTTCTGGCATGGTACAATATTACAAATCATCTGTTCAACGGGCGGGCTTGAAGCCGTAGCTCAGCGCGCCCCTGAGTCGATGACTACATACAGTTAGACATAGCCGCTTATAGAGACCCGGCAGCCTTTCAAACGAATAGGAGTACTACAGAACATGTCACTCGAAGCTGCCGTTGTTTGTCGACCAGCCACCACTTGACTGGCCGACCTTGATTACTACCCCTAGCCCCTGGCAGCCCCAACCCGGGCCAACCGTGTCTTTGCTGATCCGCTTGTAAGCTTCTTGCATATATACGAAACCCGTCTAGTGCTCCGGTGTAGAAAGTAGGTGTTAGGCGGCAACTACCAATTCACGACACTCATAGTGGACAACCGAAAGCGAAAACGACTGAAGAAGGCGGGCTGTTCCGCTCCTTGGTGGTTGGAGGAATCGAGGGTGCGATTACCAATCAACAAGTCACGTGATCACTTTGACGTCATGAACCTTCCCCAAAACTATTGGCGGTTTTGCGCTACGGAGCCGCCGGCAAGCTCGGTCGCAACTTCGTTTGTCAATTGACAAGCCCTCCTTCCTCGTCCTTTCTTTGGCCTGCGATAGCTTCTCAACTTATTCAACGTTCGTTTCCGTCCCTTGGCAGACTCTAGGAAGATGTTTGCCAGATCAGCATTCCGGGCCGCTCAGCCCTTGAAGCGTGTAAGTACCTACACCTACCTATCCATCCCGAAGCCCGCCTGAGCTTGCCGGAGCTCGGAGCTCCGAGGTCGGGGTCGGTCAAGTCATCAAGAACAGCTTCAGCTGAGGATATAGACGGGTATGTTGGCCCAATTGAAGCTAACAAAGCCCCGGTAACAGGCCGCCTTCAAGCGGACGTACGCCACCGAGGCGCCGAACAAGGGCGGCTCGAACACCCTCCTCTACGCCGCGGGGGCCGCCGGCGCCGCCGGCGCGGGCTACTACTTCTTGTTCAGCTCGTCGGGTGCCGCGCAGAAGGCCGAGGCTAAGGCTAAGGAAGCGGTCGCCGGCCCGCCGAAGAAGGCCTTCACCGGCGGCGACCAGGGCTTCATATCCCTACTCCTGAAGGATGTCGAGATCCTCAGCCCCAACACCAAGAAGTTCGTCTTCCACCTGCCCGAAGATGACATGGTGTCGGGCCTCGAGGTCGCCAGCGCCCTCTTGACCAAGTTCAAGCCCGCCGACGCCGAGAAGCCGGTCCTCCGGCCGTACACGCCTACGAGCGACGAGCGTAAGAAAGCGGTCTTCCTTTGATTTTGACGTATAAATTTCTTGCTAGGTTACTTATGAGTCACGTCAACGAAATGAAATGCTGACTTTCCTCGGGCGTAAAAACAGATGCCAAGGGCTACATCGAGCTCGTCGTCAAGAAGTACCCGAACGGGCCCATGTCGACTCATCTGCACGACATGATACCAGGCCAGCGGCTGGACTTTAAGGGGCCCCTGCCCAAGTACAAGTGGGAGCCGAACAAGCACAAGCACATCGCGCTGATCGCGGGCGGCACGGGCATCACGCCGATGTATCAGCTGGCGCGGGCGATCTTTAGCAACCCGGACGACAAGACGAAAGTGACGCTCGTGTTCGGCAACGTCACAGAGCAGGATATCCTGCTGAAGCGCGAGTGGGAGGACCTCGAGAACACGTACCCGCAGCGCTTCCGCGCCTTCTACATGCTCGACAAGCCGCCCAAGGACTGGCCCGTCGGCGGCACAGGCTACATCAACAAGGAGCTGCTCAAGACGGTCCTGCCCGAGCCCAAGGAGGACAACATCAAGATCTTCGTGTGCGGGCCGCCCGGCATGTACAAGGCCATCTCGGGCCCCAAGGCCAGCCCCAAGGACCAGGGCGAGCTGACGGGCTACCTCAAGGAGCTGGGCTATTCCAAGGATCAGGTCTACAAGTTCTAAGACTACCAAAGAGATCGATTGGTTGTCAGCGGAATTCCGTACCAGGGACGAATAGAGCATGTTTGTGGTGCACGGTTCGAAGAGATGTTCAGAAGAGCACTAGCAGCGGCGTCGGCGGAGTTGCTCCCCATTCGAGAGAGAGAATATGTGCTCTTTTGTTCCTACGTCTGCCTTTAGACTTTGGTGGACCAGTGCAGAACTCTAGACGAACATTACTGGTTCGATATAAATATACTAGACTAGGATCCCATCTCGCTTAGATCAATGCTGGGAAAAGGAGACAAAATAGCACGACTGTCCATGCCGATTACCTCATGAAAGGGAAGCGACGTTCATTGGAGCCGTAAGCCGTCTATGGCGTTGATCGTCAACTCCAGTTCCCCAGCCGAGGGTGTCAGTGTCGCCGCGCAGAGCACGGTTACGTGATCTCTCGGGCTTGAAGATGGTAACTCTGGCTTACTGACCACTAGCCAAGACATGATCTACTGGCAACGCAGCTCATTCCGAGACATCGACTTGACATCTATCTAGCTCGTCGTGCTTATGTGCCCTGCCGGATTAGCCAACTAGGTTAGCCGGAATAGAGCCGTGTCATTCACGCATAATTCTGGGAAGTCTCGCATTGCTTGCCATACCCATAGCGCATATTTGGCATATGCGGCTGGGAATAGGATCCGAATGGCTGAGTGTTCGGTAGCCAAGCTACGCATCGGTTTTGTTCCCTTTGCATCGTTGACGCATGAGCGAGAATAGACGAAGGAGCGGGCTCTCCTTTCTCCCACTCCCTCTCCTCCCGTCTCGTCTGCTACTCTTCCGACACCCGTTCCCGGAGGACGAAAATTTCCCCGGCTCCAGTACCGGGTCTCTCAACCGGGCTTCTTTCGCCCGAGTGAACAAAGGATCCCTTCCAGATCAATCCGGCGGCTCATCCCCTACGGTCTTCCGGAGGCCCCGTCTGCTCAGCTGGGCTTGGCGAATATGTCGTCGATCATCTGCTGCAGGTCGCGGTTATACCCGTCGAGAAAAGCTTTTTTATAGCGCGAATCACTGTATTCTTATTACCCGAAGTAATGCGCGTTGGCAATGGGATACTGTTCACGCTGATTGTCCGCAGAATGCGCGACTTCTTAGCCCTGCCGGCTAAACTAGCAGATGATACTCTACTATGTACGATATTGACGCGCCAGGCACCGACGTCCGGCCGCCTGCGACGTTGAAAGGGTGTTCCCGGTCCTATTATTGACTTCTTGATGATCAGCAGAATTTTTATACTCGGTTATGTGATTGTTAGTCAGGAAGCGTTGGGTAGGGCTCGCCGGAAGGTTTGCCACGCGATTCGTCGGCGCGTGCATCCGTACATGATGAGCGCGGAACGCCATCCGGACCGTTGAATCCAAGCAACCAACGGCAAGGCAATAAAAATAAAATACCCGGCCGCTCTCCGCCTCGGGAAGCCCCGATTGGCCCGCCAGCGCAGCGTGGGGATACGTATACAACTATTGAAGAAGGCCCTTTCACGTACAATGGCGAGTATACCAAGTAAGTATCGACTTTTCCCGAATCCCTGCCTTCGTTGCAGGGTGCTTCGCTTCATCTCGGCTGCCAAAGCGTCATGGCGGAGCCGAAATCTAGGAACGCATGCGGTCTGGATTTATCCAGGTCTGGTTGGGTCCGGAGCGGGAAAACCCGAGTGGGCAAAGCAAAGCTTAATTGCCTTATATTGGACCTCTTAAACCCCGAATAGCAGGCTAAGTCGCGCTATGGGAAAGATTTTGCGAATCTCGCGTGCTTGAGTGGCACCCGGTACCGGAGATCCAAGCCTTTTCGCACGTGTCCTTAGCCTCTGATCCCCTTCCCGACTCGAGGTGCGTGTAGATATTGGCAAAAGCTAAGAAGCATTGGCATCTCGGCCCTCGTCCTTCCAATACGGACCGGGGATATATGCCGAGTCTCCCCGGTGGTGAGCCCAGCAATACAGTTCGTCGACAGGCCGGTGTACCCCTTCGACGCTTGTAGAGCCCCCTCTAAGTTTCCGAAGGCGGGAAGGCTGGAAGGACGGCAAGCATAGCTTCAAGGTGCAGAGGCTTAGACGATTGGTCTTGAAGTACAGTTATCAGTAGTGGCAATGTCTTGGTTTTGAGTTGTACTGTATGGTAGCTTGTTCGACTAGCGGCCAATGGATAAGAGGAGACAAAAGTACGCCGTCGAAGTCAAAAAGCAGCCCTAACACACCTAGGTACTGATGGAGGGTGTTGTAATGTAACGTGGAAATTCGATTGCTGGTATCAATAGACATCACTTCCTAAGTAACTGTCGAGTTTGAGCCGCAAGGACCGAAGGGACAAAAGCCAAGTGTTCGGGTCGTGGTGATCACGTAGGGAAATCAAGCAGCTAGCGGCCATGTATCAGACTGTGCCTCTTGTGATTCAGAGAGGGTGGATTTGATTGGATTGAGGAATCGGTTTCGCAAAATCCTATGGTGGGGGGCATTGAATAGAAATGATGTCATGCGCCTGAGATATGGCATCGCAATCTAAACATGATGAATCTTTTGTGATGTTGGTTGCCCTAAAGCCTTGTATGTTTAAGAATACTGTTCGAGGTGTCATGGTGGCGTGGAGATGTTTTTAAGCAGTATTTGAGCATCTACTCACCTGTTACTATTTCTTGCGGATTCCGGAGAAAAAGGAGCTTGCTGAGACCGCGCTTGTCAAAGTGCAAAGACTACGCGAAATGTTCACGGAGTTGCCTGCTTTTTCGGAATGCGAAGTTGGCGTGCAACAGGTGTGGTATCGTGGAGGTAACGGAGCCCGGAAGCAGCCAGAACACCATGGTGGCAGACGAAGAGAAGCCAAGATTTCCGGCTATCATCTTCAGTCACGGGTTAGGTGGATCCCGGACATGCTATAGCGCGGTATGTGGAGAATTATGTAGCTAGCGACGGCTTATTGCAATCGCTATGGAACACCGAGACGGCAGCGGTGCCAGAACCTACGTGAATATCCTGCCTAGTACCAGGGGGAAGCTCGCGGACGGTCGTGTGGTTGACAACGCGCGACCCGTGTACCACTGTAGGGCCGACTACATCTGGGTCCCGGGTTAATACGCTGGATACCAGTCCACATAACGATAGAGGCGTTGACACGGAGCTGAGGAACGCTTAGACCGAGATGCGAATGGCAGAAATTGGGGAGGCGTATTACGCTCTTGAGCTTATCAATACTGGCCAAGGAGATCTTGTATACAGGTCGAATCTACGTAAAACCAGCAAGGTGGGGGTCTAGCTCAAGAGGTCTGAAGGCATTCACTAGACCAACTGGACTGGTCGAATGTTCTTGACGCACGTCACAAAAATAGGGCATTCATTTGGGGGGCGCAGCAATAGTTCAAGCAGCCCGTCATACGGACCGATTTCCATGGCTTAGCCAAGGCATATATTGCTGGACGCCTGCGGATCTGCCGTGCCAATCCCGGGGGCGGAGAATGAGCCGCAGGAACACAGGCCGGACCCGAAGTTGGACCTACTCGCCTGGAGATCCCGAATGAGTTCTGACTGCGACCCCTGAACTAGTTTCGCAGGCCTAAGGCATCAGAGGTGGCGATCGACGCGAAGGGAAGACCTTTAGTCGGAGTCAAGAATTCGCTCTCGGCGACGGGATTTGGATGCATTAAGAGCCTCAATGCCTGAGACCAGCGGGACTGCTATGTGCAAAATACGAGGACACCGTCGACTTGTAATTATCGAACAAGCTTGGCATGTCCAGGCGCCTGGAGAGGGGTCACCTTGAGCTTACATACTGCAGTTCTATGATGCACTAGCGTATGAAGATTGGTTTTGAATATATTCTGCACAAGTTGGATGAACCTTTTGCCAGTGGACGCCAGAAAATGGTTGCATAATAATCCATAGCTCACGTCAGACCTTGCTGGAAATTTGTGGGCTTTCTGGCTCTCGGCAGGCGGTGGCCAGCTTTGTCGTGCGTCGTGCTAAGGCAGGCTAAGACATAGGGTTGCAAATACGAGGAGCTGAGCCTCAGCTCGGATTGGAGGCAAACAGTATTGAATGGAGCGTAACTCCCAACCTGGTTTTTTCTCAGTCTGCCGGCCCGACACCCAACTCTTGGTATCCAGAAGGCGGGACACACTGTACGCCACTGAGATGGCGTTGAGAAATTCCGAAACTACAGCCCTGAATATTTATTCCATACATGTATGGTAAATCGGCTGAGTGCCGTTAAAAAGGCACTTCTGAAATGAGCTCGGGGGCCGATGTAAATGGGCTTATTGCCTACTATGTAGGAGCGGATGGAGGTGCCGGCGTGGTGGGTGGGTGGTCACAGGCAGTTAGCGGGCTGAGCGGTTAATCTGATAAACCAACAGCAACAAGAACAACGACATGCGATGCCGGCCTTGAACGTAGTGATATTGTTGTAGGGATCGCGGTTAATGAAGTCGTCAGGTCGGATCTAGCGGCTGCGTTAAGAACTACCGCGCGAACCCGAACGCAGGAAGAAATGCCCTTGGCAGATATTGGGGTGGCTGACTGGCCGGCAATGAATGCAGGTTCTTTCGATCTTCGCCAAGACCATGCGCTTATTAACGTCTTGACCAGGTATGTCGTCGAGAAGGAGAACGTGTTAGTCGGAGGGAGCCAGCAAAATGTCCCAATTGCTGCAGCGTTTTCAAAGAAGGATGCGGAGTAGAAGAGGTGGCTCCCTATATACGTAGGTGGCGTCTCTGGCGTATGATCCTTTACCCGCAATTGAAGTTTCGTTCTCTGCATCACGATAACGAAGCGCTAGAAGGCGCCAAATGGTGGGAATTTCCTAACGCTTTCGGGAGGCGGAGCCGCTAACAAAGGCACGCCCAGATCTTCGCCACTTTCCCCACGCACTTAACCTAGCTACTACCTGTACGCGCGGTTGTTGGCACAAGGTTTGTTAACAGAAACAGAGCCGTCAGGCCCGCCAAGCCCTCTCAAGGTGGTCGTCTATTTTTGAATTTTGATTTCTAGGCAGGTTGCAGCCATCCACCAAGCAGCACATTGTACGACCAGACACGACTGGTAGCTACAGAATGCAAAGATACTGATCTCGTGCAGGTCGATTTGTTCCGCCATTCACGAACCGCCCTGTGGGAGCGTGATATCCCCCCCCTGGAAAATAGTTGTCGTCCAACTACCTGGATTCCGTTCCGCTGTGCAGTGACCTCAACTACCCAACTGCATCTGGTTTAACTGGTCTTGTTGATGGAACTTAAGCGAACTTGCTTGACGCTTCATCCTGTTGATAGACTACTTATCTACTGGCGTATTCTCTCTACATAGTTATTGTCGGGCACTGGACGGAGTAGGGTGTGTTTTACTTAGGTGCTCAGTGTTGGAGTTAAGTTAGGTGGTATGTCATAAACACACATATGTAGGAATACCTGTGCCTTACTCTCCACCCATTTTACGTACGTAAAATGATTCAATTCCCCATCTCATGTCCATTTTCCCTAGAAATATTTTTCGTAGCACCATTGTCAGCCCCTTCGGTATCGTACCGGGCGTAGGTTCATACATACACGTAGCAGCATTTGCCATATAGTACTTGACGGCCAGACGGCCCCCTGCCAGTCTGCCTCCTCTGACAAGTCCCCGCCAGCCCCGCATAATGAATTGTCGCCGGCTCCAGTCCCGGCATCGACAGATTCCCGCTCTTCACGTTGTTCACCACTATGGGTACATGGCTTGGGTAGCGTCTTCTAAGTACGGATCTAGTTTAACTACGGCAGTCGGCATGTAACTATTTGCTTCTCGTGGCTTCGTAAAACAACGCAATTCTTGTTTTTAATTGCGCCCGAGGTGGTAAGTACTAGGTATAAAGGAGGATAAGTAACTACCTAGGTACATGCATATATGTGAGGCGTTGGATTGTACCGAATGCCTCCGACATGTCGTATGTAAGAGGAAGAAACACAAACACATCGGCTGACCACCAGTACGTATGGATTCTGCCACCTCTTCGCCTCTATCCAACCAACCTTGAACCTTCAGTTTAACCTACCTAGTACCTAACTCTCGTTGATATCGAAATCAAATCATTCTCTTCTTCCCGGATGTCTCTTATTCATTCTCACTGTCTGTCACTCGCTACGCACGCCTTTGGCATCAATATTAAGCATTATTGCCTACTTTTACCGACGATCGCTGTCGTCTAATCCTTTCCACTTCCTTACATTAACCTTGTACCCTGCAATATTGGCCTGCATCTAGAAAAAGTTAATCGATAATTTCGAATGTTTCGTTTCCCTTGCATCCTTGCATAAAGCAAGGTAACCGGCCCGTCTTCTGGGGTACGCGAGTATTATCCCAAAGCCAATTAACATCTTGACCCCCGTTGCAGGTCAGCTTTAAACCTCTAACTTCATATGGTCGCAATATCGGATGCTCATTGCGATCTGGACCATTCTGTTCATATTCTGACCGTCTCTTTTCTTTTTTTTCTCTCGGATTTCCGAGCCTGGGTCTGCGGGGAGCGGTATACTACGATGCGCCATCTAGGCTTGTGGTTGTCGCCATACTGATCAACACCGGGATCACCGCTAGACGGACATTCTCACCTGGAGTTAAGACGAGCTGGATATATCCGTTCGCCTTTCCGCATTCACCTAGATTCCGAGGGGAAAAAACATCTGATATTGATCTGTCAGCAAGAAGGAGCTCCGAGTGCCGTGTTTGTACCGTTATTGTGCCTCCTCTTGTGGTCAGCCGGCAGTTGTCATATTGTCCACAGCGGACCTTCACCACTACCGCCATCGCCACCACTCGCACTCGCACTCTATGGTGAATTATAGTAGCTGGCACCATGACTAAAGCAAAGCGTTCGGATTCAGGTAGTATGCCGCCGAGATCCGAAAGCTTTCTTCGGATGCTCGAGCTGGAGAAAAAGTACAAGGTACGTCCTCTTCTGGCATGCCACTTTCACTCGATGTACCTTTTAAGCCATGCTATATGTATATCCTCATCCTACCTATCACAGCCTGTCACTAATAGGATATATAACTCCGCGCTACAGATGCAGCGCGTCCGAGACAATGCCCCGGTGGCAACTTCAGCGCCAAATACAAGCTCTGAATCTGCCCAGCCTAGCTCTGCACCTCGGGCACGGCGTGCGAGTGGTCATCCACCTCTCTCGAACCAGGAGCAGATCATGAAGGCTATGAGCCGCAGCTCTACCCTTCCACCACTGTCAATATCCATGCCATCTTCATCGGCACCAAATACGCCACCAAGACCAAGTCCTTCCCACGAAGAGCCTCACACTGCGAAGGAGGAGCGCACTAAGACCGTAACGTTCTCCGACCCGGACGGGGACGAATCGGACCTTTCAGACCAGTCTTCTATCTGCCACTCGCCTAGTTGGGAAGGGTGGAGTAAGAGGACGGCGAGGTCCAAGAAAAGCGACTTAAAACAAGCGCAGAAGAAAAGCGAAGAGACGCCAGCAAAGGTGCCGAAGAAAACCGGGAACCGGTTGAGCAAGCCTCCACCACAGGCACCCTTAATACCTTCAGGCCGGTCGCAATCAACCTCCGAGCTAGAGACTCGCCACAAACATGACGTGACGGGTGCCGACGTCGCGCGGTTAGGCCGACAGGATAAAATGGCTCAAGATGACGGCCAGAAGCGAAGCGATGGCAGACCCAAAAATAGAAGGTTTCTATCAGGCTTCAAGCTACAGCAGGGAAACGGGTCGGCTGGTAAGAGAATGACGGAGAATTCCCCGATGGGCGCACAGGGGAATCGGCCAAGCCAAGACGAAGGCTTCTCGGTGCCACAGTCGAAGAAGTCTCACACTACGGGTACCGGAATAAATACCGGCTTTATGAGCTCCTGGAAATCTACAGCTGACTCTTCCAACCGTTCTCATTCCTCTCTAGAGAAACGACCCCTATCAATGCGCCCTCCATCCGCTAGTTCTAACCACGTGCGAAGCCAATCTTTGCTCTCGTTGACATTGAATAAACTCAGAGGCCCTTCGTATCTCTATCATCGCCCACAAGAATATGGTAGCAATTCCGCTGTTGGTCCTTCTCGGGATGATGAAGTTACTCAACCGACGGCGCAATCCATGGGGAGGCCGAGTAGCTCGGGAGGACCTGCGCCTACCACTACCAAATCATCATTTCCCCCGAGGTTTAAGCACAAGTCGACTATTTCTGATACAACGAGTCTCCCTCTTGACCGGCAACCTACTACCCAGCCTCTAGGATTGAGGAATCCAAACAACGGGTCTGGCCGTCCTGAAGCTTATCAACCATCGAGTCACCATACTCATGTACCCTCTACGCCGACTTCCGACCTCGACTCTATGACGCAGGGTAGTCAAGAAGACATACAACACGCAGGGGAACTACAAGATCAGAGGGGAAAACACGATAATTCGCTGGTCCGCCATTCGGATAGTCACGATAGGAATGCCCAAGCTGAAAAGGATGCCGTGTATGAGCGGAGATACCATGACGACAGTCAGGCGAATAGTCATGGACAACGACCAGTAAGGAATCCTGATAGTGTCGAACGAGACCCAGCTTCGTCCAGCCAAGACGATGATTATGTGCCCACACCCAACCACCAGTCCGATTCTGCGCCGCGCCGCTCTCGTAGAGATGATAGTCGGGCGGCCCCTAGACTCTCCATGTCTGCGATCCACCCAGCCTTCCGCGAAAGGGACGACAGCCCATTCGAGGCGTCCCGACGCACAGCAGCTCCCCCAATGCCGCCAACTCCAAGCTCCATCGGACGAGCCGTGACGTCCGACCTAGAAACCAGCCAGGGGACGTCGAAAGCTAGTGGGTTCTCAGAGGCGGCAAAACCAGAGGCGGAGAATGAAGGAAAGACGCGGACATACGGGCGGTCGTCGCGTCCTAATCCATCAACAGATTACTTCAATTTTATCACCGAAGCCTACACGCCACCTCCGTTAGAGTTACGCTCTCCGTTGGAGAACTTGTTACATTCTCTGAGTAGAACCGCAAGTTCCGAGGAAGCAGAACAGGCGGACGCATCTCAAAATCGTTCTTCTGGCAGAGAAGTCCTGGAGTCAGAAAAGCCGCTCGCCTCAGAGGTTCGGATGACTTCTAATCGGAATTATGTTGATACACCGGTAAATGGGCACAAACCACAGGATTCGCCTGCAATCCCTGCTCGGGTTCCAGACAACGAAGTGCAGTCTTTTGAGCGCTTAGGCGCATCTGCAAAGACTGCAACGGCCTTCAGCGGTTCAGACGCGGGGAGCACATCTACCAAGCAGTCTCAACAGCACGAAACTAGTCATAGCACGTCAGAAAGATCGTCATCGTCTACACTTGGTGACACGCCACCGTCGCCATCCTGTGAATCGACGCCAGACAGCTCGAGGCCTCATTCTCAGAAAAGCCGTCCGCCATCGCACTTGGATTTAAATAGGACTGTAGCAGTAGGATCGATCCTAGCAAAGGAAGAGAGCCCGAGACAAAGGGTTTTCCCCCTTTCGCCTACGGCCGGCTCGCCATCGAGCTCACGCCCTGCCAGCAAGGAGGCCAACCCTTCAGATGATCACTGGAGCCGCTCTGCGCTACCACTCGAATTCGAAAACCATTCTTCGATCTCGTTAGGCGGAAATGACGGTTTAGGCTCTAGTCCGGCATTGGTGTCAACGCCCACCTCCATCTCATTTGCAGATGCTTTGAAGGAAGAAATCGCAGAAGAGCTAAGCAGCAAGAACCACCCCGGAGACTCGTTACCCCCTAGAGCTCAATCCGCAATTGACCTACCGTCGACGCGGTTACTGCCGCCTCCAAAACATCAGCCCCGCAATGCCATAAAGAATACGAGTAAGCTGTCGGGTACCGTTACCAGCGCTCCCAGTTCTCCAACCCCAGAACCTTCGGAGGAACCACTAAGACCAGCACTAAAGAAGACCTGGAATAGCAGTCCGAATAGCCAGGACTCTCAGGGTCTAGTTTCTGCGGGCGCCGCGTACTTGCAGGAAGCAAGAAAAACGGTCTCGGGCGTCTCCGTGCCCTCTTCTCGCGTGCTACGGCCTCAGCTTCCTCATAAGCATACGAAGGGCGCAATAAGTCCAGGTCGGACAGATCCCATGGCCAAGATGCTCGTCGAGTGCTGTAGTTGCCATTTCTTCCATGACATGCCGGCGAGGGTGTACGAATGCATGGCCAAACCCGATTCGATTGTGGAGGATAAGACGCTCGGTGTCTCGGCCGCCATCACGACTACGGTCAAGTGCCCGTGGTGCGCCCACGGCATGACTACCCTGTGCTGTTCCGGCTATGCCGCTGTAGTGTACCTGAAGGAAAAGCTGCATGGGAAGTGAAGTAATGACGAAACGAAAGGGGGTATGTGAGGCTAAGAGAGCGTGCCAGGTCTCTCACTCTGAATAGCCATCTTCACCTTCGATACCTTTCGCTTGCTCTTTTCCTTGGCTTTGTTACTTGGTTGTTATAATGAGCATTTGCATTGAACCGGCCAGTCGTTTTCCCTTCAAATCCGCGCCTCTTCATTTGTCTTCCAGGGCATTCTTGCATATGCGTCCCTGCACATCACGCGTCAATCCCTACCAGTTCGAGCAATCTTCCGATCTATTTTCTTTTCTTCTACTACCGATGAACCTCCCGCCGCCAGTCCATTCCGGCAAGGCCAAGCAACGCCATCTCTTGTTCACGCAGACTCTAGGCACACCGACGCAATGTCGAACTCGCGGGGAGGACGTCACTACCTAGCTGCAAGCAGAGCCGGTAAGGTGTCCCCGGGGTAATTCGATCGCCGCTGAGGAAGGACGTAAAGCCTGTATATGTATATTTAGATGATGACGACGGCGACGAGAAGGACCAAAAAAAAAAGAAGCTTAACGATGTTATGGGACATGAAGTGAAGTACGGAAAAGCCAAACTAGAGTATGGTAGCTGGTAGCTGGCAATATTAACATGCGATTTGGCTTTACGTATGCTGTGCTCTCCAGTAAGAGTACGTGTCCAACATGACCGGCCATGTAACAGTTTGAATTCATTACCGCCCTTATAGGGTTGAGAGGGCTCTCTCCTGGAACTCCTATTGTGATGCAGGTACGTATGGGACAACTACGGGCTAGGTACTATACTTCGCATGGCTACACTTCATCACCCTACAATGTCTTTTGTTGCAATCTTCCCCTTCTATTCTTTCGCTTTCTGCCCACACTGACGTGCATGTACGTGCACGTCTATTACCACAGGATCAGGGATGTATGCACGGGAAAGTCTTGCAAAATCTGGAATATGCTGATACGTCTACGTAGGGGTGCTTCAGGTCGCGGGTCAGGCCTTAGGCGGAATCTGTTATCCGCGTCCAATTTCGGTACACTCATTCGGTCCTTGGACACCCCATTTTTCAGTATTACCTTGTCGAGTTACCGAATCGGGCGGTCCAGGATGAGTGTAACATGAATAGCTTTGCCCATAAAAGGCGGCTCTCGGCTGTCTCCTCGAGAAACGGTCTGGTCTTGAATACGTCCGGATCCAGTTGGGTTTCTTAAATAAGGCTAGTACTGCCAAAATCGGTAATATTAACCACGTGGAAATTCGGCACTGGGAGATGTACTACCTGCTATCGAGGCACGTAGGTAACCGTCTGTAAGCGGTGTTTCAACCGGACACGAGGGTTTAGCTTGTACCCGAAGCGTTAACCCCCCTATCTCGTAGTTTCGAAGTCTGGCACACAGAGGATGTTACGTAAAAGAGTGCAAACAATTCCTCAGATGATTTGCTCTGTGCCCTTGATTTTGCCACTAAATTTGAGAAGAGCGCCATATGAAGTCCTAGCCGAGATAGTCTTAACCGTTACGGGCAGTGCTAGGGTATCCGGAGGACGTCATCTACATTTACCACCTGTCCAGTGGCGATCGACCTATTCGCCGCAATCCCCGTCAGGATCGACAATGCCCCATCGACATGGCTTGCCGCCCGCATGTATTCGTCGGTGACGGGCTCGCCGAAAATATCGTTCAGCAGAACGACGTCCCCTCCGCCATGAGCACCGACTCCGTCGGTAATCTCGATCTCTCTCGGCTTCTCGAACAGAGGCCGCAGGATCAAGGTCCGCCTCTCGAGCGAACCTTCGAGCGACTGGTCGCCGCCCGAGTTCACGTAGCTGTTCTCCACGACTTCCAGCTCCAGGCGGCCGCCGGTACCGTTGAAGCTGACGCGGAAGCCCTCCCACGGAGCGTAGGCCGTGAGCGAATACGTCATGACGGCGCCGTTCCTGTATCGGACCAGCAAGTTCATCGTGTCCTCGATGCTTATTCCGTCCGAAAATACGCTCTGGTCTCTATAGTACGCATCCTCATGCTCCGCGTCCAGGTACATGGCCTTCAACTGCTGGTTGTCCTCCATATGCAGGGCGAAGGGGTCCGTCTTGGCGACCTCGCTGCCTTGGGCGCGGGTGTAGAACTTTGTCACGCCCCGCCGCTCCGCGTTCTCGCGCCCGTAGAATTTCAGGTCGCCCTGCGCGTATACCGTCGCCGGCCGTGTTTGGAGCCAGAAGTTGACGAGGTCGAAGTGATGCGTGCTCTTGTGCACCAGCAGGCCGCCGCTGTTGCGCTTGTCGCGGTGCCAGCGGCGGAAGTAGTCGGCGCCGTGGGAGGTGTTGAGCATCCACTCGAAGTGCACGCTGGTCACCGTGCCGATGGCCCCCGAGCGGATCAGCTCCGCCACCTTGGTGTTGTGCGGCGCGTATCGGTAGTTGAAGGTTACCCGGACCTTCTTGCCCGTCCGCTCCACGGCGTCAAAGATCTCTTGGCACCTGGGGGCGTCGATCGTCATGGGCTTCTCGGTAATCACGTTGCATCCCAGCTCGAGGGCTCGTACGATGTATATATTGTGAGTACGGTCTATCGTAGTCACGATCACCTCGTCGGGCTTCGTCTCCTTGACCATCTTGTCGAAGTCGGAGGCAAGAAATGTAGGTACGGCGCCATGGCCGAGAGTCTCGAGCTTCGAGTTAGCATAGTTCATGCGCGTCTGGTTCGTATCGCATATCCCGGCTATGCAAGACGTCGCAGCATAGTCCTTCGCGATGGCTGTATAAAAGAATATTGCGCGGCCGCCAGTGCCGACAAGGGCATACCTCTTCTTCGTGACCATCGTCGAGGAAATATGAGTTTGAGCTGGAAATTCTTCGGAGTCAGGTGTCGCCAGCCGGGGAGAACTGCGAGATGCTTTCCAGATCAAAGACGCAAGGGACTACCGAACATTCAAGAATAGCGTCGGGGCTTAAAAGCAAGCGTCGTCAACCCTTATCCTTTCATGTATGGTAAGTATAACCTGTCACCCCTCCCCGGCAGAGCAGCGCTGCAAGGCAGAGAGCGAGTTTTGGAGACGTTGGGGAAAGATCCCTAGCGAACCCCGCTTCAGTCTCTCCAAGCCAAGAGTTGCTTGTATTACTGATCTCGGGTTAATTGTGGGCGATCTTTATAGACGCTAGGAGTACGGGGAGTCGGAGCACTGGGATGTCATGGGACCAACTTCAGTATCTTAATGTCGACGTTGCTATTTCCTGATATATCTTAGCCAGTCTAAGGGATATCCAGAACCTTGGAGATTTGCTCGGTACTGCCGATGACGCGCAACGACATAAAACTGGCGGCGAATAGTCGAGCCACCTTTATATCCAGTAGCACCGGACAAGCCGCAACCTTGAGCTACCGACCTCGGAAAGCCGAGCTGCTGATAAGGCGCCAGCCCCGGATGGTCGGTTCATTCTAGCCGATGCTGGGGTCCCCGGACGAATCCGTGCGGGGGATATGGGGTGGTATGGGGTGGTAAGATTAGAATACCCAATGATCCAAAGTTCTTGGGCCAAGGGGCCGGTTGAGTTCTCTTTGCTGTTATGACGGAAGTCATCGCAGCCAACCCCATCTACCGGGCTTTAGACTTGGAAACCCTCCAGACTAAGTTGGTTGGGCTCTTTTCCCCTTATGGCAGCAAGATCGGCACTTAATTCCTTGCTATAGTTCTCGCCATAAGAAACCACTGCCGATGCAATTATTCCCCCAATCATGATCTATAGGGGGGTCATTCAGAACTCCAGGACAACTAAGAATTCAACCATTGTGTCTGTAATAACGCTGTGAGGTCGAGAGAATGGATGGCATAGGAGATCAGGAATAGGCCGAAAGAACCCACTCTGATTATTTCAGGAGTTGGCGTTTACTCGAAAGCATCGGCGAAAAGAGATATCCTCGGCAATGGGACTCAGATCGGCCTTAGATCTGTATGCGACCTTGTGGTCGTATGTGGCCCACCTTCGTCTGCGACAGGGGATCTTCGCAACTTCGAAGTCCGGGGTTCTTGGCGATAACTTACACTACTATAAGTAACGAACCCTGCAGGCTGTCTCCTCTCCCGCCTTCTCCACGATTGACTTCCGTTGCTACCTTATGCAGATTGTGTCGCACACTTGACGTTCGCTGGGCAATATCGCACCTTGTGGTTGGACTACCCGTCGACATGGCAGGCGACCGACCTATCCCGGCTCCGGTGGCGGCTAACAACGATGCCATCATGCCCGTAACGGAGACTCCCGATCGGGCAGCCGGCACCGGCAGAGCAGATAAAGCCGCCCTGTTTATCGCCGAGCATGGCGAGGTCACGTTCGACTATGAGGAGGAGCGCCAGGTCCTTAAGCGCATCGATCTTCGGATTCTGCCCCTGATTCTCGGGGCTTACTTCTTCCAGCAGCTCGACAAGTCAGCGCTCTCGTACGTTTCCATATTTGGCATCATGGAGGACGCGAACCTGACGTCGATGCAATACTCCTGGCTGGGATCCGCACTCTATTTCGCCCAACTCATCTTCCAGCCCCTGGCAGCATTGCTGTTGGTCAAGTTTCCCACTGGAAAAGTCATCGGCGTTGCTATACTTTGCTGGGGATCGTGTGCGGCGCTAATGGCGGCCTGCACTAACTTCCCCTCTTTGCTGGTGCTTCGATTCCTCCTTGGCTCCTTCGAGGCCATGATCGCACCCTCCTGCTTGGCGGTGACCCAGATGTGGTGGCGACGTTCGGAGCAAACGCTTCGTGCCTCGTACTGGAGTTCAATGAACGGCGTGACGTTCATTATAGGCAGTCTGGCTACTTACGGCCTCGGGCATATCACCAGCGAGAAGATCTACAGGTACCAGACTGTCTTCATCTTCTGCGGCGTCCTCACCGTCCTCTTCGGGGTGGTCTTCATAATCTTCATGCCCGATTCTCCGATGGAAGCCAAGTACCTCAAAGAGCGCGAAAAGATAATTGCTGTCGAGCGTCTGCGCGCCAACCAGATGGGTGTCGCTAGTCGAGAGTGGAAGTGGGAGCACGTCAAAGAGACGTTTTTAGATGTCAAGACCCTGTTGTGGTTCATACTCATCACAGCAATCTCGTGAGTCCGAAGACGCTTATCCCCTTCAGGACTTCGAGGCTACTAACAGTTCCCGTCCTAGTATCGCCAGTGGAGGCATGAGCATCTTCGGGAACCTCATCATCAAGGACTTTGGTTTCACGAGCTTCCACGCGATTCTCTTCAGCATGCCGTCAGGTGTTATCCAGATTATTGCTATCATCGGTTCTGCGTGGGTTTCCACGAGGGTTGGGCGCAAGGGAGTCGTCATCGCCGGCCTCAGTCTCTTTCCCATTCTCGGCGCCATTCTCATGCTCACCGTCCCCCGCAATGAGAAAAACAAGGGGGTCTTGCTCTTTGGCTACTACATGGTCATGGTACTCGCCGCTATCACTCCCATGATTTACGCTTGGTCCGCTCAAAACACCGGAGGCGACACCAAGAAGAAGACCAGCTCCGCCGTCATGTTTGTGAGTTAACATCCAAGGCCCGCGATGCCCACTATTTCGACTTCCATTACTGACCCTGGGCGCTACAGATGGGAATGTGCACGGGCAACATCATAGGTCCTCTCCTGTACAACACCAAGGACGCGCCCCTTTACCGTCCTGGTCTCATCTCCAATCTGATCATGTTCGTCCTCGTGGGCATCCTAGGGCTGTGAGTCTCTATACCCGGTTCCGCCATATCCATTTTGGATCATATGCTGACTACGGCAGCCTCATCCCGATGTGGCTCCTGGTTTTGAATAAGCAGCATGCAAAGAAGCGGGAGCAGCTGGGCAAGTCTGCCAACCTCGTCGACCACTCCATGATGAGGAAGGAAAAGATGGCAGAGAGCAAGGCCGTCGAGCTTGATCAGCACGAGCATTCCCGAGGACTGGATGAAGACAGGGGCCTCCAGGATGTATCGGATCTGAAGAACGAGGATTTCATCTATGTATATTGAAGCAGTTGAGCATGGGGCATGTGGCTTAGTCAGGGGTTCTCCAACATACTCTAGATTTTATCCGTGTTGATATTTTGTTGGGTAATTTCTATGCCTAGTATCGGCTTAGCAATACACCTGAGCGCCTACTCGGTTTTTGAGAGGTAGTAAGATCTGAACCATTCAGTCGTTGGCTTTACGTGCCTTACGAACCCAGATGTCCCCGTATCGTACATTGACTTTCTTTTAGAAACAACTTTTATTGCGTTTACGACAAATGGGCTGTCCAGCTTCTCCAATCTCTCAGCGCCGATATAGTAAAGCGAGCTATTTGTTCCTTGGCGTCTAAAGAAGCATGATTGCGTAACACGATGTCACGTAGCTTTGGTGTCTCTCGCACATGTCTGTGGCCGAGAGACATAGCTGTGTTGTTCCCGTTAAACAGATCTGCGCTGCGCATCTTCTTAATAGGCTCTCAAGGATACAATTACATTGCCCCAACTTCCTTTATCTCTGACACATATATATACCCCATTGTATCTTATCCTAGGGACAAACGCCTCACAGCCTCGGTCTTCAAACTGGACCTTTACCATTCCGGCCAGATAGATATTGAAAGGTTATCTATTGCCTCCGAAAGCGGCAATTGACGATACACCAGGAGGTCATTCAGGAGCGGCTCCGGATATGTGTTACTTCACCCTGTAGTTCACACTTATTTGTGGCCACACAATCTGCCAAAAGCCGAGAAAAGACGGCTTTTGCCCTTACAGAAGATGGCCAAGGATATGATCTGAACTTGGAAACTGCGTTACATTACTTACCACGAAGACCACTCGTGCCAGAAGTGTGGCAATTGGGATCAAGTCGCTTATCAATCAGCCGTTCATTTCAGCTTACAACTGCACAAGCCCGTGCCTTGACTATAGTAGCTAGAGCTTATTCTATAGCTATACGATTTCCCATAATGCTTGGTAATGCCTAACTTAATCCTCTTCTAGTCATAGAGATATCTGGGACTGTTCCTTATCGCGAACGGGTCAAGTAATGCCCTCGATTTCGTAACCCTGGCGCTGGGTAATGTGACAGTGACAGATTAGGAGCGAACCGCTAGCCCTTTAACGACGCGGCTTAAATATAATACGACTCTCATCCGGCACTCGGATGAACATGTCATGCTGTGTCTATGAGGGAGACGAAGCCTTATCCCTCTAGAAGGTTGCTCCGTTGTCCGAGGCTAAAGACCTAAGCTCGTTGCCTTTTGTCAAGCTAACTCCGAAATGAATAGAGCAGGGAGTCCACTTATCCCGCACAGCGGAGCTAGTTTTCGATTCATCTGTCCCGGCTTACCAAGAGCTCAATGTTACTATGTAATTGCCCCGGCCCGTACAATCGTCGCGTGTCCCGGAGGATTTGTAATCTAATTTACCCGCCCCCCACCTGGCGGAGATCGCCGTGAAGAAGCCGGTGTGGCGCTGATATCGAGAGGCATGAGCTTCTATTACATTATATAATCTTTAAATCTTCCCCTTAATACGGTTGTGCTCCCGGTTCTGGCATAACATACGCTGCCTGAAAGTCTTTGCAGACGACGATTTACGATGTCGCACAATATCCTCATTACCGGAGCATCGGGCTATCTCGGCGGAACGTTGCTTGCCCGGCTCGGCGCCGCCAACTTGCCTCCTTATGGCAAGCTGTACGCGTTGGTGCGAACGGACGACCAAGCCAAGGCCATCGCTCAATATGGCGCTGAGCCGTTGAGATTCGATACAAGGGATGAGAATGCCATCAGGGCTGCGGTAATCAACAATAACATCACCGTCGTCTACTATCTCATCGACGCGATATATTCAACGGCCCAGACGTATTTCATAAAGGCGCTTGCCGAAGTCAAGGAGAAGACCGGGCAGGAGGTTCACTTCTTACATGTAAGAACGCTCAGCTTTTACGTTTAGTTTGCAGACGGGTTCTCTTAAGGCCTAACAGCGTCTGCGATATAGACCTCGGGAGCCAAAATCTTTTCCAGTTTCGCTGGAGCACCAACTGACAGGCCCCTCTCCGACGCTGATCCCCAACTCTATGATATCCAGAAGTCTCAGCGCCCGGCTATCGGACTACTGCAGGAGGTAGGTTTCCCGCTACATCGTATTGTTGCTTAAGCTGAGTCCCCCTTCAGGCCATCAACACCAACTGCACTGTAGTTGAACAGGGAGACAAGTACGGTGTTCGAAGCTACGTCTTTACCCCTTGCATAGTGTGTAAGTCGGACTTGACCAGCATGAAGCAGGAGCCGAGGAATTCGCAGAGGCTAACGGCCTTTTTTTTTTCAGATGGTAAAGGGGAAGGATTCGGGAACCCGATCTCGATCCAGACAGTGGCGGTGGTCCGCGCCGCAAAGGCTGCCAAGCGGGTGTACCGCGTCGACAGAGATCGTCCGGTAAGTACCTTTGGTGAACAGCTGCACACGCCGAGGGCTGACTTTGTCAGGCGTGGCCCGTATGCCACGTTGTCGACACTACGAACCTCTACATCGAGCTCCTACGAAGGATCTTAAGCGCGGAGAACCCCGGCTACGGCAAGAATGGCTATTATCTCGCGGCGTCCGGAAGCGTAGCTTGGGATGATCTCTATTCAGCGATGGCGAAGTCACTAGCTAAGCGCAACGTCATTACGGATAACTCCGTCGCCTTGGCAGACGACGAGGCCCTCGAGAAGATGGCTTCGGCCTTAGGCGTTCCTAAGGACTTCGTTCCCCTAAATTTAGGGGGAAGGTAAGAGCTTCCATGTATTTTCCACCCCGGCAAGTAGGACTGCTGACCGAAGGCGTGATACAGGTGCACCTTCACCGCTGATAGGGGTAAGACAATCGGATGGAAACCGACCTATGCTCCCGAGCACATCCTAGAGGCATCTGATGCCGAGGTTAAGCTTATTCTAGAACATCTTAAGGACTAAGATGTTGGAGGCAAATTGCCGAGGAGGAGGTAGGAGAGTTTGCTTGATGTTAAGCCTAACACGTCTTATCATCAGCAAAAAACTAATGTCTAGTTCATCTTACTTTTAGATCATCCAGTCGCTTCATTTTCTTAACTTATCATCATCTAGTTAATGATCGATTTCTCATGATTTATGATATACCGCGCGTTTAAAGGATGCGGTGAATTAGCCGCAATTTGTTCTGCTCGGTTTCTGTCCCGAATAATAGGGGGCCGCTGGGGATGCATCGGTTTGATGAGACGTGATTGGTCCCTGCAGTTGCGTATAACTTACCAATCTTCTGTGTGGTCGACCCTCTCTGATCACGACATGGCTTCGACCCCGGTCGACTCCGTATACTTGAATGGTCGAGTCGTTGATACCAAGATAATTGCGTCGCACACCGCGTGATTGACCAGAGTCCCGAAAGCGTCAGTCGAGATAAGCTGCCCTGGCTTTGCATGAGATGTTCTCCAGTCAGGGATGATATAGCCCTGCGCGTAACTATGCTAGCGAAAAGCGGCCTTTCTGCAGCCCAGCCACGATGCACTTGGCAGTTCAACCCTTATCGCCCGCCAGTGCGCTGGGTCCGATTGGCACAAAGCCATATTCATGTATATACTACTGTTCCGCTTGAGATGAACTGTTTGCAAGAAGCATAAAAATGAAAACGAAAATGAAAATAAAGTAAGAGGAAGGGGGGGAGAGAGAAGGAGAGAGAAAAGAAACCTGTCAGACTCTATTCCGCCAATAAGGGCACCTTGGGAGTCACTTGCCGATATTTGATTAACGATGGCTGGCTCGAGTAGTAACATAGAACTCGTTGAGAACTATGACACGAAACCATCTCCTTAGCCGTCATAGTCGTCTGTCGGAAGTAGTCACCGTGATGCTACTACCACAGTTACGGTCCAAGAGGTCCCACAAAGGACGTGGCAATCTTACGTGTGGGACGCATGGGATAAGCCGCCCGAGAAACGGAAATTCCTATACAACTTGGACTGAGTCCCCATGCCGCTCGTCTCACTAGGCTGCTTCATCAAATATCTCGACCAGGCATTCTTCCTGTCTACTCTACACTCCCAATCACTCCTAACTGCGGGCAGGTCAAAATCAATAACGCTTTCGTATTGGGCATGAGAGAAGACTTAGGGCTGTTTGGGAACAAGTTAAACTATGTGCAAACTCGTTTGGCCGTCGGTTACGTACTAGGCAAGATCCCGAGGTGAGAATCGAGAATCCCGGACGTATTAGCTGGCGTGCTTGCTGGTACGATTCTGCCGCAATATGCTCTTGACTCGGATCCGCCCAAGCGTGTGGATTCCGTGTTGTGAGGCGGGCAAAGGAGGTTAACATAGCTTTGAGACAACTGCCTTTTTCTAACAAGGCTCCTAGATTTAATGATGAGTTTTGACGATTCAGTTACATCAATTACAAAGCCATCGCTATTCCCTTAGACGTCATCCCTGAACTGTTTCGAATCAGTTAGTTGCTGACAGTGACCTCCGAAGAGCGGAATCCTCGTTTCATCCAGTTGTGTCAGATGCTTCGATTGGCAGCTGTGCAAGTAACCGAACCTTTACATAATCGGATCATGGTATCGCAAGGATGGGCTGACCAAAAGGTTCTGCCTTTTCCGTAAGTGTTTGAGTCATATTTAGGCTTCCTTCCTGTATGGCCCAAGTCCTCCATCTCCAAAGCGGTGTTCGAAGATGGGTCGCCTGGACGTCCACGGGAACCTTATTAGATTTCCCATAGTCCAAAAGCTGACTCAGATCCTACAGGGCCATGGGAAATATCGGATCAACGGTGCGATGAATGGAATGGCGTACGCCTTCCAGGCTTGGCCTCCACTGGTCATCTGGCAACAAGTTGAGGCTCCTAGCTACCCTAAGGGGTATCCTTCGATGATAACTCTGTCGGTGATGCTGACATGTATCATACCCTTGAGTCGATTCCTATACAAACGGGAGAAGAAACTAGAGGGCATGGCTGACCACGGGGAGTAGACTGGCTGCTAGGACACGACTGTTCCACAACGCCTTGAAGATTATGTGTGAGACTGTTAGGTCGAAACCTAATTGTGCACCTGAGCGTCGCATGATCACACCGTGATAAAAACGACTTCAGGTCATGCAACATTGCGTATGTTATTCGTACAACCATGACGGATATTTAGTACAGTGCGCTCTTGCATGTAAAACACAAGACGAGCTAAGGACCGTGATACTTCTCTTCCCATTCGCGGTAGACGCTGGTAAAACAACATCGAACAACAAGAACACACAACGCCTAACACGCGGCATCCCCATCCCCATCCATCTCCTTACAGAGCCACTACAACACCCGCAGCCAGCGCAACGACAAGCGCGAGCGCGCTCGTCAACAGCGGCGGGGCAGCATTCTCGCCCTGCTCCTCCTCCTGGGGCGCGTCGTCGGGCCTCCTGACGCCGTCGGCGTAGTCGATGGCCGAGACGCAGACGAGGCTTGTGGCGGGCCGTCCATCCGCATCACCGCCATCGCCGTCGGCGTCCTCGTAGCCCCAGGTGAGGATGGCGGCGTACGTCTTCCGTAGCTGGGCGTCTCACGCCTGCTCGGAGCTCTCGAGCCGATCGGGCCACTCCGGGTCCCCGGAGCGTGTCCTGGCCGCCGAGGCACTCGCCGGGTGTCCTCCGGTACTGGCACGTGCGGTTGACCCTGTAGCTGTCTTCGGCGGTCCACGTCATGGCGTTATGGAGTCGATGTAGCCCTCGCTCATATAGCTGCGGCAGGTTCCCCGGTCCTGCTGCGCCACCTGCGTGTAGTTCGCCGTTCTCGAGGGTAACATGCTGTAGACGGTAGCGCACAACCTCCAACCATCATCGTCATCGTCGTCGGCCCCATCCTCAACATCACCATCCCTCCCATCATCGTTGTCATCGCCGCCACGAGTCCCCTGACCCATGCCCTCGGGCGCCGCGATGGCGAGCCCGAGCCCCGGGAACGTCGCAGGGCGTTACCAGTCCGGGTCGTCGTCGTCGTCGTCGTCACGGTTGATGATGGTGAATTTAGTCACGTCGGTAGCGAGGGTCCAGCCCTCGAGGTCGCGGCCTGTCGCATTCGGCTGCCGGATGCTCGCCTCGAAGTATCCTCACGGTACGCGCTGCCTGCCGTACACCATGGTGCCACCGGCGCGCAGCTCACTCTGGGAGGCTGCCTCCTAGGACGAGCCGTTTGATGACGCCGCCGCTATGGAGGAGAGGAGGAGGGGCAGGAGGAGCTCCACGTTGGGTTGGGCATCGTCTGTACGTTGCTGTGGGTGGGTGTTCTTCTTCTAAATGTACATGTGATGGATCATGATCACAGCCAGACCTTTCGATCGGTCTATACCATATAAAGGGTCCGAGAGTGTGTCACAGACTCCCATTCCAGACTTTTGACACAGCACGAATAACGGTCAGCCAGACTTATTATATGTAGCTACCGCTCTCACACCGAACTCCTCAAACCCGGCCCAGCTCCATCCAGCTCCTACAGCCCCAGTATGTCACGTTTTGTACCGTACACTAGGAATGCTGCGGTCCAGCATCCCCAGAATTATGACCATGGCTGTCTAGCGCGCTCATACGATGCGAGACATCGTGGGTGTCCTAGTCCGCCAAATCCCGAGAGAATACTTATCGTACAAAAGAAAATCTCCAGCTTGACGTCATCCCTGAGGACCGCATTTCTAAAGAAAATCGCAAATTCAGCATAGCCGAGTTCGTCCGCGGAACCGGTTACCCAAAGTCGAAAACCCCAAAACCCATTGATTAGGTGCTCCGCCGCCGTGGTAGGATTTTGCGGATCCGCCGTAGCGTCCTTGGCAGCTGGGTCAAGTACTGTAGTACCTGTCGATTTGGGCGGGGGTAAGGCGGACGATCAGCCCCTGAATGGGATCGCCTGAATCCATAAGACACGGCCACCCACTCGGCACGAAAGCAGGGCTCCGAACTATGAAGCTCTTTAACATATCATCTCGTATAAGAACAGTTTGCAAGCCCAAACTTGATTGGAAAAAATAATTAAAAATCATGGAAATATAAAGGATGCCGAGAAGCGACTTTACTGTTATTTCATCTAGTTTTAAATATGTTATGTGATGCATTTATTTCATGTTGTTCAGCGGGGGAATAAGTTAAGTACCTGGCTACGTGCATCTTTTGGCGTGAAGTGGGAGGCGGCCAAAGTGTGGTATTGTTATTTCACAACCAAAGCCTAGGTTAGATAGCTATGCCCTAGGGAGAACGGACACAATTGTAAGTCATGGGTCAATTCATAGCAACATCGCACATGTTTCCTAACTCCTGGTGCCGATGCCCAACGCCTCCCTAACCCTGAAATCACGTCTACATGCCCGGTGGAGAAAAGTAATTCCCGACAGGCATTGCCACACCTGATAGTGACGAGTAGACCGTCCGTCCTCTGTGAAACCAACCCAACCCACCCTTCAGTGCTACTTCTTACATAGAACATGGCCGAGATGCGTACAGCGTAGCTGGAGTATAGATACACATGGGTAACTTCCACCAACACAGCACGCCACCAACTCATAAGCCGCAGACTATCATGGCTTTGGCTCGGAGACTAGAGTAGGGGCTATTCGTCTTTTCTTCGATGGACCATTCGCCGCTGACGCCTCTTCTTTCTCACTCTCGCTCGCATCTCTCTTGACGCCGGCAGTCAAGGCGTTACCGGTGCTGCTAGCAGGCGTTTCAGGAGGTGTTGTCATGGGGACGCCAGTCACCTTAGCCGATTGGGCAGCTGCAATGCCGGGTATGCTGCCGCCTATCAGGGGCGGGTTATTCATAACGTTCGAGGACTGCGTCGCAATCGAAGACGTTGAGTTCGACCGCGTAGGCGACGGAGGGCGTGCGCCGGTGAAGGAGCCTGTCGCTGGTGGAGATGGTGCGGCAAATGAGCCTGCCGAATTTCGATGTTGATGACCCGTATGAAACGGGGAAGGAGGCGCAAAGGCTGTCGTTGGCGTGGGAACAGGAGTGGCATGGTTCGAACAAGACCCGACGCCTGCGGAAGACGCGGCTTTCCCGGCCACTAACTCGCCTGTATAGACTTGGCCCAACTCTCCAGGAGCAAATGACAACGTTGAGCAGAACCCATCCGAAGACGAAATGAGCAGCGTCAAACCGTCACTCGACCTACAAAATTGTTAGATCTTGCTGTTTCCGGTTGACAAACGTAACAGAGCGCTTACCATGACAAGTCCGTGAAAGTAGTTAGATGTAGATTGCTCACAATGCATAGAGGAGTAGTTTGTTGGGTATCATAGAGGAGGACGGAATCTTGCGTAGCCACCGCATAGACCATGCGATACGGGAGGGAAAATGTTGGCTTGGGTCCTGGTGTGGATGCGCTAGTTTCCGCATTCGTCGAACCTTTGGATGGTGTGGCCGACTTTTCGGTGTCGGGGGCTGCCGATGTTGGCGGCGGAGGTGGATCCATGACGGCCGAAGAAGGCTTGGAGACGGGCTCCGGAAGCGCCGGCATTGGGTCTTCGGCCGAAGAAGTGTCGATCGTGATATGTTTCGTAACTGGGGGTGATTGTCTGAGTGTGTAGAAGACGGGAGAGCACTTGATGGCCACTGAAGGCTTCTTGTGTCCTGGTAGATGGCAGATAGGCGGTTTGTTGATACCGCCCCGCGTGTAGATGTAGACAGTGTTGATAATCTCGTAGCTCGGCCTCTGACCCTCCACCTGATGTTGGACTTGGTATTGGCCGGCTGGTGTGAGCAGCAGGCTGCCGTCTGGTGTGAATGTCAGTCGTCTAAAGAAGGATGTGAGGGTTTCGTTGGCGTATAGATTGGCGTTCCTCGTTCCTTGGCTAAAGCTATGGTTGGGTTTCGGCGAAGGCTCCATAGGCATGACGGCGGGCAAAGGAAGGGACGGGGCTGGCGAGACGGATCGCCTCGAAGAGAAGGAGGACCGGCGACTATGGCTGACGACGCTCGGCGGGTTCATGGGTAAAGCTATGGACTGGGGCGTGCCCGGTGCCGACAGAACTGGCGATCCCATGGAGGCGCTCGGCGTATCGACTGCTGCCGTGAGCTGGGCTCGATACCCAGCAAACTCGGCGGGCGCAGGGCTGCTCGACGATATACGCCTCGGGGGTAAGTCCATCTTGGCATGACTGGCGATTTTCGGCGTCTTCTCGTCGTGATTATGCAGCGTATACTGACCATCCTTCGTCTTCAGAGAATAGATATGGACCGATCGATCAGAAGACTGCGTCGCGATATACTCGTTTAGAGGGTCCCAAGTCACGCCTTGGACATAATGGCTATGCTCGGCGATCTGCCTTATTAGGGAGTTCGTAGCGACATTATATATCCGAGCTACGTTGTCCATGCTTCCGATGATGAAGTAGTTCGCATCGGGGGACCAAGCTAGATCGTAGATCTCGGAGCCGGTCGGTCGAAACATATGCTTGGTCCGCCAAGTCTCCTTATCCTCGAGTCCTTCGTTGCCGAAGGTCGAGTGGTGTGTTTCAGAGGGCACCCAGAGGATGACATTGCCGTCGTCTCCCGCTGAAGCGAGTGTCTCACCTGCATTACAGAATCTCAAGGTCAGCAATGCATGCGAGGCAGGAGTTCGAGCTAGATTTAGCTCTGAAGCATTCGGTCTTACCTTTGGGAGCCCAGCGTACAACATTAACGGCTTGGGTGTGCTTTGTGAGAGTGGAGAGGTAGTCGACCTTACGATCTTCACCCTCTCCTTCGACCTTCCAGATGCGCACGTTGTTATCACCACCACCTGTAGCTAATCTTCCCTTTCCATGGGGTTCAAAGTGAGCGGAATAGATTGGGGCATCTTGGTCATGCCAGTGGAGGATCAATGGGGTTGCCTTCATCTTGGAAGGTTGGCGGGAGACATAAGACCTGGTGGGTTCTTATTGATAGAGGCCGAACAATCAGGTCTGGCTGTTGGAAGAAAGCAGACGAAAATAGATGAGAACAGCAACAGGTAGAAAGTAAGGTACGCTCCAATTACTTTATGTAAGGGAGGATGATGTTGTAGAACGAGGCAGCTGATGATCAATAAGCTGTTCGAAGACCTCGGGTGGGCATTGAAGCGCTAGGAATGGTCGGTATGGGAAATGGCGACAATTGCGGGAGGTGTCAATCAATTGGGGGGAGAAGGAGGAAAGAGGGAAAACTTGGCTATGGCAAAAATGATGTGTTAGTTAAGGCAGAGAGAGAGAGTACGGGAAAGAATTAAGACGGGAGGTTTCAGAGGGTGTTATACAGTTGTATTAGATTATGTACGTAAGGACGGGAGACTTACAGTATCAGTTATTGTGTTCCAAGAGTGTTACGATAGAGCAAAAGCAATATGGATGGGGATGGGGATGGGGAGGGACCGCCGCTGCTGATACGACGCCGCTGTCCGTAGAGACAGCAGGGTGGGGATTGCTTTTGAATTTAGTCTAGAAGGGGAGCTACCCTAAACTTAAGCTTCTGGTGAGCTCTAACACAGCTAGGTATTGTAATACCACACCAAAAGGGACGGACGATAACGCAATCCCACCTGCGATAAGAAGAGCACATGCAGAGCTCCAGCTTAGGCAGATATAGGCTATGTACGTAACCTATGTTATGCTTAGGGAGGTGCAGCGTACCTAGATGTGCTGAGTATGCGATAGTCCTGCAGGAGGCCCATGTGTAGTTGGATATATTCGTTACGAAGCCGTCATGAGAATCTAGATCTTGAACAAGGCTCCTTTGCAGTTCTAAAACGATCGAACAGCCCTTCATAACACTACACGTACTTCCTAACCCAGATTATCACAAGCCCGCATGAAAGGTTGTTAACAGGTCCAGTGTAACAACCATTACTCCTTAATTCAAAACTCTATCCATGCAGACATGATGCACCGTGCACCACAAGTAAGTACACGCCCTCTCCTACCAGTCGCGTTTGACGTGTTGAGCCAATCCAGCATTTTAAACGGTCCCACAAAATCGGCAGCACCAAAGTTCTCCGTTTCCGTTAGCCTGGCAGCAAGGTCTTCTGGCACGGGCCCGTTGTGGTGTTGTGGCTCAGCACCAATGAGGCTAATGAGCTGGATTTTTCTCCAGCCTGGGTCGCATCACCACCACGCACCTCCTTTCATATTTCACATACTACGGTAGGCTTTCAATCGTGTTATGGTTGGTTGTTTGCCAGGCTGGAATCCACCCTAATACTATGGTCAACGTTCCCATATGCACGAAATTGGGCAGGTCGATGACAAAGCCCATGAATTCGGCAAATTACCCACGTTATACGAAGTAGGGAGGCAACACATAGGGCTGTCATCCCCTCTGCGTCTCCGGACAAGAACTTGGAAGTTGATGCTTGAGTCGCGGCTTGAGGTTGATTTATTCCTGTTATACTTCTGGGGTCAACCCAAATCAGTTACTCCGGTCCGCAACATTTAAGTCTCTTTGCCGCTTGTATATTCCATGATCTTGATTACGGGGCAAGATCGCCCCCTCCATCGCTTACCTTCCACCCTTTTCAATGGACGCGGCGATCTTCCGCCTTAAGAAGTGACTCTTTAGGTGGCTGACTCATAAGCTAGCCGCAGCTATATTATATGCATATGGACGATTTCCCGTCCGCCTCGTCCACGCCGCGCGCCGATCTACTGCACCCGGGCTTGAGAAGAGGTTAGTCGCCCAGGGTGTGTGTCATCCGAGGTGTATTGCCCGCGGAGCCCCCATGCTCCCCTCCCTCACGGCCGATTAGGGGTGGATCGACACTCCGCTCTTTGCCGCTTCCGGGCATGAGAATCGTAGAATTGCGGTATAGAATCCCTGTAAGTGGCCAATGAACCGCGTTCACGGCGGTGTTATCAATTCCACTCACTCACATACCTCGTGAAGATGTCGGATGCCAAAGGGGTTATTGAAACTTGAGTGTTCCATCGACCGATCAGGGCCAAGCTAAATGGGAGGCTCTCTGAAGCAACCAATCGCCCGCCCGGACGCAAGCCAATCGGCCATCCAGACATCCGCAGATGTACATGACTCCTGCAGTGTCACTGTAATTGTAATGGAGAACACTGGCGGAAGCCACCTCCTCGGCCACCTGTAGGTGTGTATTCTGGTGCAATGATTAGATGCATATCGGGATCTCTTCCGTAATAGCATTGACTCATGTGCCGTTGACTGCTCTGCGCGATGACTTACTCTGCCGATGACTTCCTACACCTCTAGCAGAGCGATCGATAGAGTGCGGCTATATAAGGCTTGTTTCCCCGGCCGACTAGCATTCTATTCTAGAAACTACAAACGTGCCCCGATGCACACCGAAGTTTAGCCCCATGCCGTCTTCCGCACTGCTGCGGATATCCCTAGGGGCTATGTACTTAATTTATATTCTCCCAGTGGGACCCGGGGACAGCTGAGCGGACGAGTGGAGTTGGGTTTCGGCGACCGTCTGACAAAACCGTCTGCCGACGCGGCCCCATGTCTCACTTCACGGCCGTTGCAAACTTAACTTCGTACTTGGTCTGTTCGACTTTTCTCCTATATTCGAGGCTACACGTATGTGTACCTGGTATAGTTGATATCGCCCGGCCGCCGTAGGGCTGGATTGACTCATAGAGGATCTCGACCTCGTCCTTCTCAGGCGCCGCAGACGTGCATGATGCGTCTACAATCGACTATTCTGTTAAACAAGCATACCTTCTATTCTGAGGATAGGCTCTATTAGCCGACAACTAGGTCCTGCACATTCTCGCCCACCTTGCTGCAAGCAAGTATGACTGACAGGCCTAGCACAGTCAGCGCGCTGGTCTGCATAACACGAATCCACGCATTCCCTCTCCCACCAACATGGACCTTTATACACCGTTTCTTTGTCCGCGGCCTCGTTGCTTTTAGTGGGAGCCAGACATTCGTCCTCGGCCGTGTCATCATAACAATATTTTGTAGCTACGCCAAACCTCATTTTTATTGGCTCACTATGACCGAAATAGTTCCTCTTAACAGAACACCTTTACGGCTCTTAGTGGCTAATCCCTTCTGTTGTAGGGCAACGCGTGGGCTAGCAATGACCTAAAATTGTTGTTATTGACGTCCTTTTGGCTACTTATCGGGATACGCATGCGACCTTGCCTCGATCGGGACTAAGTGTATGACTTGGAGATTCAGACTCTACCTTGTCAATTCTCGTTCCCTCTTCTCACAACAAATGAGTCATCCGGGCTGGCATCCCTGAATTTCTTCGTACGTTTCACAAAAGCAGATGGGTATCCACTACATACTTAGTATGGAGGGTAAATAAATTGGTCCAGTCAGGTATTCGCGCTTATTTGTTTGATACATATGTGCAGTTACTGAATGTACTTAACAGTCTACTACGCTGATATTAGTATGGTATGGTATCTAGCGCGCCCCATGGGTACTTGACAGGGTAGTTTTATCTCGGCCTCTTGCTATGTAAGGGAGTCAGGATTGGAATTCAGCCAACCACACTATGCTCAATTGCCCAAGTAGGAAATCTCTAGTGGATAAGAAGGGAATCATTTCCGCCGAGGTTGGATAGTATCCGTGGATCCTGAGAACCCATACTTCCACCCAGTAACAGCCAAAGCATTAGCTAAATATTAGTTAAATTCAACTCGCGGGAATCGGTTCATCCGCGCCTCTGGGTCCAGTAAAACCATAATCCAAAACTGATTTCTTTTTCTTTGAAGTTTTCCCGAACTTCCTTCATAGTCCCCATCCAAGTGGCCGCTGAGTCTCTTGCACCGAGAGCTCGCTCGTGGCGGGAACTGCAAATTCAAGGAACTCGGAATAGCCTTAACACCGAGGACCGTTGCCCGCCATGGCGGACGGGACGGTAACCCTCGCAACTTCAGCAGTTGGCCTAGGGGTCATTGGGCTGTTGACGATTCCTACCATCGCCAGCTTGCGCGTCCGGGTATGCCGAAGGCATGTCCAGAGCGAAGTCTATGAAGACAAAGATGGGAAGAGTACGCCTGAGGCAGTCAGGGCATTCGCCACCAAAGTACCCAGAGGCGCCATTCTCATCTCGAGCGTCATTGGGCTCGGATTGTCAGTCACACTCGCTGTCTTAGCGACGCTGAGCGCAAGTAACCCTGACCATCCTTTTCTTGTCGAAGATTGGATTTGTGCTGGGGCTTGGGTAAGGACGGAGACCCCTTAACCTAAGACATTTTGGTGCTCACCGCTGGCATATAGGCTCTCCTAACTCTGCAGTCCATTGCCATTGTGTCAACCAAGAGCTGTGTTAATGCTTTTGACCTGGGTATCTACTCTGCAATCTCGAGCGTAATCCTAGTTGCAGTTCGTATCGTACAGGGTAGCAAACTTCCGCCCGGGCACGTGAGATATAATACAGAGGCATTTGCAGTCCGGGCTGCTGAAATAGCAGTCACCATCTCTCTTGCTGTTGCGAGTTCCTCTATCCCTCGGCGACCGGACGTATTCCATGATGGGAAATTGGTCGATAGGTCGTATACGGGATCCGCCTGGAGCCGCTACAATTGGAGCTGGCCCGCTGATATCCTGCGAACCGCCACGAAGAAGAACAATCTGGATTTGATTGATCTCCCTCGGCCAGACCACCACACAAGAGCGAAGGAGACCACTGAAGACTGGGAGAGCCTGAGATTGACTGGTCCTCTTTGGCTCTCAATCATATCCGCTCACAAGTGGAGATTCGCGCTGCAGTGGTTCGGTACACTTTTGACTGCGATTTTAAACTTCACCCCTCAATGGTGCGTGCTGCAACTTCTGAAGCTCTTAGAACGAAGGCAGGGCCGCCAGCCCCTTGGTATAAACGCTTGGATGTGGGTTGTATGGATAGGAGTGGCGATCCTTGCTCAATCCTGGGTCGAGTCATGGGTCTTCTGGACGTCGTGGGCACACCTCTGCATCCCTATCCGGGCGCAACTTTCGTCTCTGATCTTTCAGAAATCGATGCGACGCAAAGACGTCAAGGAGGCAACCAAGAAGAAGACGGCATCCGGGTCAACCGAACCGGCTATCGGCGAGTCTGCGTGGGAAAGGGACAACTCTGACCGACCCGAGACTGAAGAAACGGAGGAAGACGACGCCGAGAAGATCAAGAAGAGCAAACAGAGCACGGTTAACCTGATAGGAGTCGACGCTAAGCGCGTGTCCGACTTCGCCTCCTTTAACAACTACTTCCCCGGGGCCGTGTTCAAGCTCATTGTCTCTCTTACCTTCCTAGTAAATTTGCTGGGATGGAAGGCCCTGCTAGCTGGCTTCGCGACCATGGTCGTCCTCCTGCCGGTCAATATATACTTTTCGAAGCGGTACTCGGACGCCCAAGACCGTCTGATGAAGGTTCGCGACGAGAAGATGGAAATAGTCTCGGAGGCGCTCCAGGGGATCCGCCAAATCAAGTTCTCGGCGCTAGAGCCGCAGTGGGAGAAGAAAATCGGCGACGTGCGAGAGCGCGAGCTGAAGTGCATCTGGGACACTTTCTTGAACGACACCATGCTTATAGGGTGCTGGATTACAAGCCCGATCATGCTTGCTGCCGTATCAATAGCGGTTTATGCGGCTCTGTACGGCAGGCTCGAGCCTTCAGTCGCCTTCGTCAGTCTTGGTGTCTTCAATGCGCTCCAAGTCACATTATCCATCATCCCCGAGTTGACAACCAATCTGGTCGATGCCTGGGTTTCCGTGAAGCGTATCGATACCTATCTTCAGAGTCCGGAGATCTCCAGGATCGCAAAAGACTCGGACCTCGTCTCCTTTGATAATGCCTCGATTGCTTGGCCCTCAGACAGCACGGAGAAGGACCCTAATCGATTCGTATTGCGCGATGTGACCGTCACGTTTCCCAAAGGCGAATTGTCAGTTATATCTGGCAAGACTGGGTCCGGAAAATCTCTCATGCTCGCTGCCATCCTGGGCGAGGTAGACATTCTGGGCGGCTCCCTCAGCGTGCCTCGTGCTCCACCGCTTAATGAACGTCATGACAGCCAAGCACATGGGGGCAATTGGGTAATCCCGGAGGCGATTGCTTACGTCGCCCAGATACCCTGGATCGAGAATGCGATGGTGAAGGACAACATCCTGTTCGGTCTCCCTTATGACAAATATCGATACAAGAAGACGATTGAGGTCTGCGCCTTAACCAAGGATTTGGAAATGTTCACCGACGGCGACCGTACGGAGATTGGTGCCAATGGTATTAATCTGAGTGGCGGACAGAAATGGCGAATCACTTTGGCACGGGCAATCTACTCACGTGCCGGCATCCTCGTCCTGGACGATATCTTCAGCGCTGTAGATTCTCACGTTGGCCGCCACATCTTCGACAACTGTCTGAACGGCGAACTCGGCGTCGGGCGAACGAGGATTCTGGTCACCCACCACGTGGCGCTCTGTGAGCCGAAGACGAAGTATCTGGTTGAGTTGGGAGACGGCCGCGTACTACATGCGGGACTCATGTCAGAACTCGAAGACGACGGAACACTGCAACGGATCAAGTCTCACGAACAGACTGAGCGCGAAATCCAAGAGGACGAAGAGGCCAACGCGGCCGACTCGGAGACGTTGCAGATCGATGATGAATCTAACGGAGAGCCGCTAACCAGGACTCCGTCAAAGGCACAACAACCGCGGAAATTCGTCGAAGAAGAGGCAAGGGAAGAGGGCGCTATCAAGAAACACGTCTACGCCACGTATCTTCGTGACAGCGGTGGATGGCCGTTTTGGCTTGGGGCTCTGTTGCTTTTTCTGCTGGTACAAACGCTAGCCGTAGGAGGGTCCTGGTGGTTGCGACTGTGGACGGGCTCTTATGAGGAAGAGAACATCAAGATGCAAGAAGGGGAGCAGGCGTATTCCTCTCAACTCGTCATTCAGCACTCGGCCATGCATACGATCATGCGGCCACTGGTGACGGTGCCAAATCACGACCTCAATTTCTATCTGGGCATCTACATCTTGATATCTCTCCTGACCTCGCTCCTTAGTACGTCCAGGTGGTACTACGTGTTCCGTGGCTCGATCCGCGCATCGCGGAAGTTATTCGCCAAGCTGAACTTCGTCGTGCTCCGGGCGCCTCTCCGCTGGCTCGATACCGTCCCCGTCGGCCGGGTCCTCAACCGCTTCACGGCCGACTTCCACTCAGTGGACACGCACATGGCGTACTCGCTGGCGTTCGCAGGCTCCGACTTCCTCAACCTCATCGGCGTCGTCGTGGCGGGGCTCTTCGTCTCCCCGATCGTCATCGTCTTCGCCACCATTCTCCTGGCTGTCTGCGTGTGGTACGCGTCACGCTACCTGCACGGCGCGCGGCCCGTCAAGCGCCTCGAGAGCACGACCAAGTCGCCCGTGTTCGAGCAGTTCGCGTCGGCGCTGACAGGCGTGACGACGATCCGCGGGTTCGGCAAGCCCGCCGTCTACGTCGACCGCATGTACGCGCGCCTCGATGACTGGACGGTCGCCACGTGGCACCTCTGGTTGTTCAACCGCTGGATGGGCTGGCGCATGAGCGTCGTGGGCTCCTTCTTCGCCAGCCTCGTGGCGGCGCTGATCCTGCTCACACCGGGCCGGGGTATGGATCCGGCGCTCGCCGGCTTCGCGCTGGCCTTCGCCCTCGAGTTCTCGGACCACGTCATCTGGACCATCCGGCACTACGCGAGCGTCGAGATCGAGATGAACGCCGCCGAACGCATCGTCGAGTATACGGAGCTGCCGACGGAGAGCCTCGGGGGCGAGCGCCCGCCGGCCGCCTGGCCGACCGAGGGCCGCATCGAGGTGGAGGACCTGGTCGTCGGCTACGCGGCCGACCTGCCGCCCGTTCTCAGGGGGCTCACGTTCCGCGTGGAGAGCGGCGAGCGCGTGGGCGTCGTGGGCCGCACGGGCGCCGGCAAGTCATCGCTGACGCTGGCGCTGTTCCGGTTCCTCGAGGCGCGGTCGGGGAGCATCCGCGTCGACGGGCTCGACATCTCGGGGGTGCGGCTGCGCGACCTGCGGAGTCGCCTCGCCATCATCCCCCAGGACCCCGTCCTCTTCTCCGGCACCGTGCGCTCCAACCTCGACCCCTTCGACGACCACACCGACGCCGAGCTGTTCGACAGCCTGCGGCGCGTGCACCTGATCGGCGATGACGAGGACGAGGGCGAGGAAGGGCAAGAAGGAGAAGGCGTACCCGACAACACCAACACAAACAAAAAACAGAGGAACACGAACCCCTTTGCCTCCCTCGACTCCCCCATCTCCGAGGGCGGCCTGAACCTGAGCCAGGGGCAGCGGCAGCTGCTGTGCCTCGCGCGGGCCATCGCGTCGCGCCCGCGCGTCATGGTGCTTGACGAGGCGACGAGCGCCGTCGACATGGCGACTGACGCGCGTATCCAGCGCAGCATACGCGACGAGTTTGGCTCCAGCGGTGGGGGCACGACTACGCTGCTCGTCATCGCGCACCGCCTCAGCACCATCGCCGACTTCGACCGCATCCTCGTGCTCGCCGACGGCCGCGCCGCCGAGTTCGGGACGCCACGCGAGCTGTGGGATCTGAGGAGGCCGGCCGCCGAGGGGGCGGGAGAAGGGGGCGAGAGCTGGGGCCTGTTCAGGGCCATGTGCGAGGAGAGCGGCGAAAGGGATCGGTTGAGGGAGATGATCTGTGGTAAGGAAGAGGATGGGGGGAACTGAAAAGGGATGGCGTTCCTTCCCAAAACAGAATCGAACAGGAGCGAAGCGAATCCCGGATAGACGAAGCGCCTCGGATTTCACATAGATACATCCAGAGATATAAAAGCGAATAATGTTATGGTTAAACAACGACATCTCATGAACTAAGGAACCGCTCACACACACTAGTCCGCTGCTAAGGTACGAAGAACCAGTCCATTCGGTGTCAGAACAGTGTCATTTATCATCATCATCTCCCTCCGTCTCCGTTTTTGCTTTTGTCTATCGGTCTACCTTTTTCACCTGGAACCTAAGGCGGTGCAGATCTTGGCGCAGATGAAGCGCAATGCTGCATGAGAAACAGCGACAATTGCCAAATCTACCAGCCAAGCCAAGCCGGCCTGGATATGAGGTCCGTCTGCCTTCCATACCTCCCATCTCCCCTTTTCCTCACATCCATAGGAATGGAGCATGGAGCATCCAGAAAGACAGAAACCAAACGCCGGTTGTCCCTGCAGAGGAGCCGTACAAGCTAGGAAAGTCCGTTTTCCAGATCCAACATCCATCACTTCAGAAACTCCATCAAATCATCTCACCAAACTTTCCGCGTAATCCGCATAATGCAAGTGCTTCCATGCATTCTGCAAGCGTAAAATTGGATGGTCGCCATTGGGAAAGAGGGTAATCATCCGCACTTCCAGATTCCTTCCTTCTTCTTCTTCAGTTCGATGTCTTGCTATGCAGGACGAAGTATGCGATGATCCCAGCAAGGGCACCTGCATAAAGGACACACTCTACCGCGAATAGAGTCTTAATAATCTTCCTCTGGCGATGTGCCAGGTGGCACATTTCACCGCGGGTGAACCAGGCGAGCGAGTCGTCAAAGACTCCTGTTAGGACGAGGACAGCAAAGAAAGGTAAAATCGACAAGACAGCCATGGCGGAGAACCAGCACATGTATCGGACTTGTGCTTTGGACGATATATGCCCGGCTCCTGCTCTATAGAATGGTTCGCTGCCCGAATTCATGGCCTTGTTAGACATTTGGCGGACAGCGTCTCCTTGGGCTCGACGGTCGAGTGGCAATCGCTCAGACCCGTTCTTTCCGTACCAGCCATGGGTTGGCATGGTCGGAGAAAAAAGCCCGTAGTCGGCGACGGGAGTCAATGGCGATTGCAAGCCATTACTTCCGCCGAGCAGAGATCTATCGGATGTAGGCGAGGTCAAGTCGTCGTGCTGCATTGCTGTGCGGGGAGTTGTGGGATCTACGCAATGTTAATAATGGCCCGTGGCATGTGGACTTCGGAATATTACCTTGCGGCACAGTTTTCAGGTACCAGGATAGAGGGCTGAATGGTTCTAGTGCATTCTGGTGCTGGTCACGCCGTAGACGGGCTGCTGTTGGTGGCTGTAGCGGGCTGGAATTCGAGCAAGCCTGGCTCGATGTCACACTCCTTACTCGTTTGAAACGAACACTTGCTGGTTCAGTCTCGTCTGTCTCACCGCTGTCACGCTGCCGCTTGAGCTTGGCCTGGGCTTCATCCAGAGGTAGGAGCTCGAATCCAAACGAACAAGTGGAAGCAGGCTCATGATCAAACGAGCCGGGGGTACCCGTTGCGAACTGCTTGTCGAGCTCCATGTTTCTCGGGCGGCGATAGAGGTAGTTTGAGGGCAACGTCTCATCTATAAATCCAGCTTCTTGGGCCGGCCTCTGTATTTCCTGGACATTTCGCAGCGAGTCGAGTCTTGGGAGGTGAGTTCTGTTCTGCCCACCCTCGACCTCCAGACCACGATGGGTGGTGTCTATGGTAAGACCTACAGTAATTCCACTCCCGGTCCGCCGTTTTGACGCGGCACGCGACGGCAGAGACGTGATTGTGCCACAGGTGGCCTGGTTGCTCTCCATAGCTGGCGTATACTCTGAAGCTGAATCGCGGAATTCGTACTTCGAGGCACCATTTCCACGAGGCTTGAATTGGAAACTGCTGTCTGCATCTGCTCTTCTGTAGCTTCCCTGTCTGAACGGATTCGATAGCTGTCGTATGGTGCTCGGGCGACGCCTACCGGCATCTGTATGGTTTACCGTCTGAGTGGAGAATAGCCGGATGGAATTCTGTGGAAATCCGCTGACTTCGTGGCCTCTAGTTTTCGGAAGGTAAACCGATTGCTTCGTGTCCTTGAGGCTTCGAAGCTCGTGGGAATCGACCTGAGCCTCACTTCTGGGGTGATGGAGAATGTGTTCGCGGGATGCAAACGGTCCTCGATTATGGCCAATGTCATCATCGTCATCTGAGTAATCTGCGATGCTGCTGCCAGCCTGCTTGAATCCGGTCGGGGGGAACGGACCGTCTGAACCAATGTCTGCAGCGGAACCGATGTCGCTTGTTGCCTCGGTTACCCAACCACTGTCGCTGGTTGCATCTCTCGGGAAACTCCTCCCACCTGTGTCACCAACATTTAGATGCTCCTTGGACCGCGCAATGGCCTTGCCCTGGTGGACCTTCTCATCGGGTTCGAAGTCGGGGGCATGGTGAATGACCACCTTTACGTCGCGAGGCTCGGTGTCAGCGGCAGCAGCAGCAGACTGAAGCGGGCTAGGATTGAAGAAGCGGCCGCTGGGCTTATCGCGCAGAAACCGGGCCACAGCATCGCGCGACTGTTTTCTAGTGGTAGTTTGCCGTTCACTCGCAGCTGCCTTCCCATTGGGGCTCCCCTCTGGACTGACGAGAGTTCCTTCGCTTGCTTGTTCCAGTCTACTAAGGCGTTTCAGGGCTCGGCTAACGTCTCTTTCTTTGGTAGGACGCAGAAACCTTTGGTATCGCTCGCTGTCGTACTTGAAAGGATCCTCGTTGGAAGTGTCATCATGCTCACCATTAATGGACGACTCGACATCGGTGAAGAAGTCCGGCGACCTGAATTCTCGTCTGGACGGGATCCTGAGCGGTAGGGGTGCCAGAGACTGATGAACACTCCTGAGTTGATCGACTTGCGCCTCTGCGTCAAGCAAGTGTTGCGAGTCAGAGATGCTAGATTCAGGGGCAGTCAAATCACCCAAATCACTGCCGACAAGCTCTGTGGGCGGGGCGAGTTGCGCATCAACGCGCGGAAAGCCGGGCAGACTACTTTTTGGTGGCTCGGAAGGGCTAGCAGCTCGGGCGAGATTCGCCCCATGGAAGGTGGAGACGTGACCATCTGCCGGAGTAAGTGGCCATGCCTCATGATTACCTGCAGTATACTCGTCAAATATCTTATCCACGGTGCTGACGGAGGTGCTTGGAGGCAGAGTCTCCATCTTCTTGACCCTGTCGTCAACGCAGTTTACCTCATAAACCACGCGGTTCACTTCACGGTCGACTTGATCAGTCGCATGATCCACCCGGGATTCCTCACGCTCAAAGGCTTCGACCCGGCCGGTAATCCGATTTCCAGAAGGCTTGGTATTGGATGGCATCGTCGGGGTGGTGCATGAAGAGGCAGATAGCGTTAAGGATCGTCCAGCAGGAGAGCTTGGCAGCAGGAAGGTGCTGGCTTCATCAGGTAAATGATGCTTCGGATCAATGATGGGCCTCCCAAAAGTTGCAGGCGAGGAGGCAGTTTTGCCCCAGTCCCCGGGGTGGTTATCCGGCTCGCTCTGGCTTTTATAGGACTCGCCACGATCACCACTCGGGTCATTCTGATCGGAGACCTTCGGAGAAGGCTCATTGGTTCCAAGATGGCGGGAAGTGATGTTGCGATGAGCGTCGTTGAGACTAGAGAAAATTGGACCTCGGGGAGTGAAGCTTCTCTTGAGCTTGGAGTGAGTAGTGGTTTGTTTGGAACAAGTCTGGGCATCTGTGGAGTGGCAGCCCTGCGCGGGCTCGCAGGTGAACGCAAAGTGGCCGTCACCTTCTGGGGCGGGCTTGCTTCCTTCCATGATGACCAAACAAATGCAGTGTAAAGATCTGAGACAATCGATACAATTGGGTGAACGATGGGTTACCCTGATATACCCTATGGTCCGTGGTCAGTTGAGATACAGAAAGGGAAGTCACTGATACGCAGCTCAAGAGCCGACGGGGGGAAGCACAGACAGGTAGGTCAAAGCAAAGGCAAAGTTAGACTTTGGAATGTGACTGAAAATAATTCGCAGAGGAAAGAAGCATGTCTCTCAATGCACACATTAAAGGCTGGGTACAGATATGAGAGAGGTGAAGGCAGATGTGGACTTGAAAGGGTTGTAAAGGTGGTGGGGTTTGGAGGTGAGGTCAAGGAAGGTGGGAAACCCTAGTTTGTGAAGCGATAGGAAAGAACCTTAACCGTAACATACCTGCTACACCCAGACGGATGGCGGGCAAAGCAGGAAGGCTGCTCTGATCAGACGAAATATCAGGACAAGGAAGGAGCAGACGGTGGCATGACTTGGTGAAGTACCTAGGCCACACCTCCGTCTAATAGGTGTGAAGGAATGTGGAATTGCCGGAAGGGAGAGAGAGAGAGATGGAAAAGTTGAAGTCGATAAGGCTTGAAGTGTGCAGAATATAATGAGGTTTGTGATATGACTAGACACATATGAGGCTGGCTTAGGGGTTGGCTAAACATATAATCATACCGTTATTCAAATCTTGGAACCAATGGAAATATTACACACTTAAACCACAAAAATTGCAACCAAGATCGGCATACAAGAAACATCACTTACAGGACGGATATTATTGCATTTAAGTCGTTCGTGAGAGCAAATGAGCGGCGGATTGATACTCCTATGCTTGGTGGCGCTATACCTTGCTGCGCTCCCGGAGACGATGAGCACTACGCCGTCTCGGTTCTTTTCATAGGATTTTATCACTCCTAGATAGATATAGTTTCGACCGCCAAATCAGAACAATACCACAGTCCTCACCAGGCCGTATGGGTATCAATTTTACATATGAGATGAATTTCAGCTCAAGTTCATCAGTCGAGGAGCATTAGATTTCTAGCAGGATACAAGCTATTACATGTACTTATACACGTAACTACTCAGCGTACGGTGCTTGGCTGTTTGGTGATATGCCCCTCGAGCCTTATCATATTATAACATCGAGGAAGCGTCCCTACTTAGTGCCGTGTGCTCGAAGTTCTTTTGTATTACAAACACCACCTGTGCTGAAAGAAGACGACTTAAGTAATCCTTGGGTATAACTTTACTCAGCTGCCAAATATGAGATAGGGACGAACAACCCATGGCTTCCTAGACATATAATTGCACGGCTAGTTGCTCGGTACGGTTTATCCGTAAAAGTGTGACTAAGTAGCGGACCCCCTATTCTTGTTCAACAGAGCAGCGCAAACTCACCGGCCCACACCCAAGAGCTCCCCCCATGAGTCTGCTGCCAGGTTCCTCCCAAATCGCCCTCCCTCTCAAGGTGGTATTATTCTAAGGTCAAACTGGATCCTAAGATCGTAGCTCATATCTCACTTGAGGTAGCTGATAGCAAGGTCGCCGTAGGGGAGCCTCATAGTCTCTATATCTAGCCTCTAGATTAGGCCTACGGATCTCTGAGCTAACCGTCCATTTGCGGTCTGTTTGGACCAGCTGCTTTTGCATTTTGAGGCCGGCTTATATGAGTTGCCACTAGCAGTACTCAATTGATGCAGTTGACCTGGTTGACTAAGCGCCCATGGTCAGCGTTCTGAGTGCGATGCCGTCGCTAGTACATCTTTGTGGCCTTGAAGTACATATGAAGTAGTTCGTAGTGAGTGTCTATTAATAGGAACATGTTCCCCCCTATATTACATATGTAGTAGTGGATGTGCACGAGCCACTTGGCCTCCACTTCTCCCCATGGGCTCCGGCTCTCCAACTGGGGAAAGCCGCAGACTGCATCCATCATAAGCGGATAGATAAGGATAAGCGAAGAGCTGTCGCGGAACCTTGTCCTTTTTGAACCTCTCCTGAACACCCATCACACATCACAATATTTCCTTTGTTTTGCTTATTGAGGGTTCTTTATAGAGAAACAGTTTTACTGGCTGGCGTCAGTTCACGTACTGTTCGTTCATCTTTATCCTCGAGTATCTTCTCTTGCATGTATCACACATTCAATACGATGGCAACGCTAGATAAGCTTCAGTCTCTTCCCGAAGAGATTCTACTGCATATTCTGTCCTGTAAGTGATACGATACCTCAAGACAATAACAAACTGGTACATCTTACGATAGAATACTAAGACACTACTGCATAGTTCTACCCTATGAGGAAATCGTCAAGTTACAATCAGTGTCTAAGTTCTTCCTGCGAATATGTCGAGATGGCAACTTCTGGCGCAACCGATGCCTCTCGGGCTATGTGCTTCGGGAACAGGTGCGAGATCATCCGAATCGGATCGTCTGGAGCATGCCGGAAAACTCATCTTCGCTCAGTAGTAAGGAAAGAGGAAGAGAGCACACTCGACTGACCGCCAACTGGGATCCGACCTTTCCGAACGAGAAGGTCAATTGGTACGACGAATATATCCAGAGGAACGCGCCAATAGCTGTTAGTTGGTTCCAGCTCCCGTATACGAGAAACGACCCGACCAGAATTCCCATTGATGTAAGGGGAAGCGCCTTGTATCAAGTGTCCTCGACGAGCCGTGATGTCTTCGCCGTCTCACCTTTGGATGATGGTTCCGTGTGTATTTGGGATGTAAAAGGAAACAGGGGGAGGCAAGGGTCCATCATAGCGCGAAGTATGTCAGGTTTACTATTCGCCGATGGTCCTGCGACACATGCGTCGAGACGCTCCAAGCGCATCGATTCCGGGGTTGTCGAATGCGTAAGCATTGACAATCAGAGAAACCGGGCCTTTTTTGCAGTCCAAAACCGTGAGTCTATTTCCAGCTTCTCTGCAGCATATATCTGCTGACACTGTTTCTAGATCTGGTCGAAGTTGACCTCGAGACGATGGCAACCGTTCGGGACCAGGCATACGAGTGGTCGATCAATACATTGTCTACTATTCAGCCTACAGTCCCGCTAACAGTTGGTACTACTCTGGGGCTCCACTTGCACGATCACAGGAGCCCGTCTTATTCCCTTCCGCTCTACGCCCCCCTAGCGCAGCCAAGCCCACTGAGTATCTTACATCTTGAGCAAGCCGGCCATCAGGATAAGGTCTCTGATGATATTTTTGTTGCTGGGCGGTTCTCCAATATACTCCATTACGACCGACGCATGTTCCAGTCCATTCAGAGCTCAATTCATTCTGGCGCAAAGCTCTGCGCGATGACATCGCTTCCGTATCGTTCCTCTACCAATGCCGAGCTACAGGGGGACCTTCAGCTCTCGGAGGAACAGGTCAGAGCCAAGAACGAACCAGGAAGGACCCTGGTCGCATGCGGTGAATACAACACGAAGGGCTCACTCGAGATGTATGGTGTGTCCGCTGAGACTTGCGGGGAGGGAAACCCTCGGGCGTTCTGGAAGTCGGCGATGAAGAATAGACAGACGGCTTCCCAGTCTAAGCTTCTCTCAGTTATCAACCATGGCACCCGCATCGTGTATTCCGACGGGCAGGGCTACCTGAAATGGGTCGAGAGGGACGGTGTTACAGAGGTACGGCGCCATAAGATCGGGCTATCCGAAAGAGTAACCCACCGATCACTCTTTGGATCGATGCCCGGGTCTGATGAGATCGCCCTGAAAATACTTTCAACAAAACCCGGACAAGACGGCGGTGAAGCCATCAACGACGACGACCTTTTGTTATGGACCGGGGAGAGGTTAGGCGTTGTGAGCTTCTCGTCCAAGCCGGGCTTCTTCGCAGACGAGTTCGAAGACGACACCAGGACACCCGAAAAGATCGCTGCGGAAGAGGAACAAGAGCTCTACGGCGAGAAAATGAGGCTAGCCTTGGAACGACACGCACGAGATGTTCACTTTGTTCGTAACCTCGGGGCTGGCGGCATTCGCACTGGAACCTAGGAATAGAGCGTACGGCCGATAATCCGTCCCCCCTCGAAGCCGCATCACTACATAGTGTAATTTTCTGTGTGGTGTCGTAAGTATCGCCACGTGGGATGGTTGGAAACCAGGTTGCGATCAACGACGAGATGTGCTGGGCTGATCCAAGCAGGCTCTAAATTCGAGGCGGAAGGCGGGAGAGTGCGTACCTATATCACCTCCGGTACCATATCCACCTACCCCGTATATTTTAGATCAATTGGTGGTCGGTGGTTGACAACGGGCTTCTACGGCATTTGCATCCTCCCCCGCTGGGCGTCGGATGTGATGGCAAATTAACAATGTCCGTTTTAAGTACAAACATGTCAGCCTGTCACACTGCTTTTTGAATCGCACGTAAGCAGACAGTTCATTCACTTCATGGCATACTATGGTACATATAATTACTTTGAAATCTACCGACCGAGCGGTACTCCGCATCAGACACAGCAGACGGCTATGTTCCCATAAGCGCCGCTACAGCAGGGGGGTTTAAGGCACCTTAATGTAGCGGGTATCTTTGAGCATATGTGCTCGTATGATGGACTTTGCACTCAATCAGTCGGCCCAGCGACGGCTGTCATCTAACCCGATCAATAATTTCTATCCGTATTCTCATGGTTCAAGCTCTTGGATTGACTTGGCAATATGGACCAGCAGCCTCAACCTCAAAGTTGACGCATTCGGCGTGCCATCCAACGGGATAAGATGAGGCAGCCAATCAAGAGCAGTGCCGTAGATATTAGCCCTATTAATCCAGTTGAGGAGCTTGCCAAGGGCAATCCGTACAGGGGTCCAGACTCCTTTGCAAAACGCTAGTCATGGGTCCCACAAAAAGGGACCAGTTCGATCAAGTTCCTCGCCTCTCTTTGAACAACATTTTTCTTTTTCTTCTGTTTCTGGACTGTCAGATTTTGCGTGATCCAATTAATTCGTCCATTCTTTCTTTTTTCTCCGACGCTGACGTGACGTTGCTCAACAAGCACAACACAACCGGAGCCATGCCAGCTGGGACTGTGGGGATATGCCTTGCCACCTCGAACACACTGAAGACACACTACAGTACTGGCTGGACGGCAACGCTGAACTACAGTAGATCAACTTCTAGACAGACCCGCTGGCCCGCTCCGAGTTGCTTCATTCGACCAGCAGCATATGATGAGACTATCTAGTGACTCGAGCCTCCATTCGCACTTCCCTTTGAGATCGGGCCATGGCCACACGTATGCCATTTAGCACTGCAACCTGGCTACGTATGTAGGTAAAATCGAGAGCGAGCCAGACTTCCGCTCCTCACCGTTGTTCGTTTGTTCCCATTTAGCCCGTCTATCCTCCCACCATTGGAATGGCGGTCGCCACCGCACTACTGCAGCAAGTACAATCGGGTACAGTAATGGGAAACACCTTGCAAGCCTGCAGCGCACATGGGTTTGTTTTGGCTTCTGCGCAGTCCTCACCTAGCCCTGGCGAAGCTTGGGGGATTCCCACTTCACCGCTCTCATTACGAAGGTACTGTGTGCCCTTGTTGGCAAGTGACCAAAATATTTATCCAACATGGAGAAGATGGCAATCTCTAGTGAGCTCCACTTGTCTTGATGGTTAAGGATTACTAGACTCAGATTCCTCCCCGCCAGGATGCTCCATGCGTCACGAAGCTGCATGAGTTGGCTGGGATCAGAATGTTGTTTTAATGACACCCACATTTCCCACACTCGTCCCTCAGAGATGTCCGTAAGTGAGGCTACACGTGTGTTATTGACTTGGAACGAAAGGCTATTCGCCCACAAGGTCACCCGTGCCTGCACTCTATTATGTTATCACCGCTAAGCCAACCAAATCTCCTCGTCTGTTCCTGAAAAGGATGGCTTGATAACTCATCACTGTGACTTGCGTACCTGTTCTCCCTATGTCCTTCCATGCTCTGACCTCTGACGCCGTACGAAGCAGCCTTCGTCATACATTTACAACTGACTGTATTTCTGTTAAGCATGTTCGATGGCCAGTTGGTACGTCGGAGGGACAGTGATGTCGCGCTCCTCGAGCGCCTCGTCACTTCCTGACGACCGAGCCAGCGCATCCCGTTCATGGATCGAAGGCGGGAAGCGTCGGGTCAGCTTTGCGGCATCCTTTGACCCAAGAGACAGCTCTGGACGTCTTCCCCAAGTCAAACGTCCTCGCCACGTCACGAATATTAACGAGCCTGGGGGTGTCGAACTTCGACAGCTGCTCTCGCCGGCTTTCTACGTTATCAGAGAGGCCGAGAGGTCGCTGCCGAGCATAGACTACAGTTCATGCGAATGTGACGAGGCTTCGAGCGCAAATTTCCTCGTAGCCGCCTCGGCTCGTAGCACAAAGAATCTAGCACGCCCCAGTCTCCCTCTGGGGCGAAGTTCTTTCTTCATGGAAAAAACCTCGAGAGGCCTATCGATCTCTTCGGACACGGACTACGACTCGTCCGTAGAGGAGGAGGGTATGCTTGGTGATGACGAAGCGGCCAGGAACGTCGAGATTCACCTGGCAATATACCGCCAGCGGAATAGGAACTCCCAGCACGAGCGCATTCTCAAGAGCCTCATCTGTCCCAAATTTGCGGGGGCGGAGTTTGAGATAGACGACGTTGCACTTCAGGGAATATTCTACGCAGCAAACGAGCTCTTCTTCAATGGGAAACTCAAGGGCCGTGTTACGTGGGACTGGTCCGACCACTCCAGTTCAAGATACCAAAGCAAGATCATCGGCACCACGGCGCTAAGGAAAGCTGCCATCGGCGGCTACGAAACGCTTATCGTCTTATCCCATCCCATCTTGAAGAACAAGAAGTATAATAGACGCCTACTCATATCCACTTTTCTTCACGAGCTGATCCACAGCTACCTGTTCATATGCTGCGGGTTCCGGGCTAGACGGCGGGGTGGACACACGGAAGGTTTCCGGCGGATTGCGAGGCTTATCGACAGGTGGATCGGCCCGCATATCCTGTATCTCTGCAACATGGAAGCGGACCTTGACGACTTCCTCTCCGCCGAAGCAGCGAGGGACCAGCCGAGCCAGCACGTCCTCAACAGCTGCAACATGCATTGGCCGATCGATGACGCGGTTCCAGAGCGGAACTATGTCCCGCCGGCCTGGCACCCACGGTGCACATCCTTACCTTACGTTAACAAGACCGGACACCACATACACGGGGGATAGGACGTGGTCGTCCGGCGATGTCTTGTACCTGCTTCTGACGTTTTCCTCGAAGCAACCGACGTTATAAATACATGTTCCCCCGGCTCGGTGTACCACCGTAAAGCCTAGCTTTTTGTATCGGTTTTTCATTTTGGTGGTAGGGAATGGGCATGGCGACGGCGTTTTGGACGTCTTGGGGGCGTAGGATAGAACATCTCGGTTACAGTGTACAGCAGGCAGTACAATGCGGGGTTTCTCTGCGGTCTCTGGAGGGCGTGGACATGGAGTTCTAATGTATGGATGGGACACGGGATACCACAAGTTACATGTCGGCGCTTCCTTGCTTTTTCTTTCCCGATTCCTCTGTACATACCTTTTGTTTGTAGGTAGACCCGTATCGCATTGCAGGGGAGGTACCGGTTGTCTTCATCGCATCAGCATCGTTTCAATGATAGACCGCTTAGAATCATACTATGCGCCATCATCCGCCATGTGCCCATTTCATTTCAGTCGAGGAATCAACTGTGCCAGTGGCCCAGCTCCTACCAAAATGGGGTCGACCCAGCCTGATCTTGTTTTGTGTCAATGGCTTGACGACCCCCTCTACGGATTTTTAAGTGCGTGCTAATGATGAATCTGAAAACACCTTGATCATGACGCTACCCTTGATGTCACTGGGGACACGGACTCTCTAAGTTAACACCAAACCTCCTTCCCACCATGAATAATTAAATATTTTCAGCTTGGTACGGCTTGATAAAAGTCTTCTATCCGATAAATGGCCACAAAGGCCTACACCATACCAAATATGTGATGGTGAGGCTAAGCTGTTGTCAACGTGGGCGATATGGACCAAGAAAAAAAATGATATGTCAGTATTACTTCCTTTTATTCTGGGCAACTGGGCGACTACGAAAATTTGTTGGGACTCGGCTATGTCTATTTTATCAGAGAGTAGGATTGTGTGGTCTCGGCGACGAATGGAACAGGGCTTATGCAAGGCTGAAGAACATGGGAAAGGCAATTTGTTCGTTGTGTAAAGGGGAGAGTTGATTGCACTATTTCGGCATAGACCTCCGCTCTGTTTGCAGATGAGTACTTTCCTGTGGGCTGCGGGCTGTCGGGGGCTCCTTGAGCTTGACGGGTGACGGAGCTATTTTGAACCGAACTGATAAGCTGATTGTGTTATCGCTCAGCTTACTTATCATTATCGCTGATAGGATCCACATACACATGATGTGGTCGGCGGTTTAGGAGGTGCATGCCGCGCGACAGATGCGAGAGATTGCGGGTGATCTCACAAAGACATCAATTATTGACTTTTTCCCACCTCGATGGAGCTGTCTCCTTTCTTTCTGACATCTCGTACAAACAGTATCCGCCTACTTGAAGTAGCATTCATGTAGAAAGTAAGTCCCGTAGCATTCGCTGATTGCTTCTCTTAGACTGCCTCTTTTCAAGTTGTTGTGGGTGTCTCCCGTCGCCGCTCCTTTCCTTCTTTCGCCGAGTTCGTGTTGGGGTTGAACTGAGTAGGACCAACTGTACAAGCTGGGAACTTACCTTCTCCAATTTGCGCATGAAGCGCCGCCGCCTTTCCTCTTCGTCGATCATATCATGCTAATGTTTCATCGTCGACAGATCCATACCCTCTTCTATGAGCTTTTGATAGAGTCATGAATAACCACACAGACGACCTGTCGCATAGGGATCGCGAGTCGGCAGAGCGTCATCATCGCGATCAGTATCCTCCCCCCTCCGGCACACCGCATCATAGTAACGCTGGTTCCCTCCCCATACACCAGCCCGTCGCGTCCCGCGTTCCTGGCGCTATCCATAGCCCCGGAGGCCTCCTTGCGAACCACGGCGGTTCTGCTGCATCTGTCCCCCTCGGTGCTTCGGCGGGTCCGGTCAACTCATTTGGCGGTCCCGTCCCAGGAGAAGCGAATCGTCCGCACCCACATAATGCCCAGAACGCATCAAACCAGATGTTCGGCGCTATAGGTGGTCACAATCCTGGCCCAACCGGATCTTCAGGAGGTTCTGGTCCGGTCTTTGGCGGTCCATTGCAACAAGAAGGCAACCGGCAGAATCAGCAGGGCATGCCATTCGGGGGCGGCCCGGGAGCTGGCGGCGGCGGAGGGCCCGGTGCCATGCCTGGCGGAGGACCTCCTATGCCGGCAAACCCGGGCGCCATGCCACAAGGCCAGCAGCCTATCCTCAATGTAAGTTTCTCCCGTAGAAGAATCGTGGTTTCTCCACTGGGAATGAAACTGTCGGCCCCCTAAATACGCTCGACCTCAAGGCGGTGCCTTACTCCCCGCTCGGTCGTTCACTTCACCAAATACACCCCGCATGATTCTGTTTCTCGATGAGGGTCATCCAATATCATGTAATTTCTCTTGTTGGGGCCACTCTCCCCTTTATTTTCCTTAAGCTTTGGCGGGTTCGGTCTGGTAACCATTAAGGTTCCGGCAACTGACTTCCAAGCGTTGATTTTTGCTTCGGTCACGCCGCGACTCAATACATTGCGCGTATCCTTCTGCCTTCTGCTTCCTTTCCACTCTCCTATAACTTGCGTTTCTGTGCTTCATTGTCTTCATAACTACCGGCATGTTTTCGGGTCGCCCCGACGCGCCGGATGCTCACCTCACCTCGTTCTCGGAGAGATGGCTCATCTGGACGCAACCGCGTCACGAGTGGAATGTATCATACTTTATTGTCATGGTCGCCCTTTAGTTTTGCTTGGGTACACTAACTCATATGTCCGCTGCCAGGATGCCCTGAGTTACCTTGACCAGGTCAAAGTCCAGTTTGCCGATCAGCCGGATGTTTATAATAGATTTCTCGACATCATGAAAGACTTCAAGAGTCAAACGTCAGTCGCGTCGTCCCATGGCTGTTTTTAGAACTAACGACTCACGCGAAGCAGTATCGATACTCCCGGAGTCATTAACCGTGTCTCGGAGCTGTTCGCTGGACATCCTAACTTGATCCAGGGATTTAACACGTTCCTTCCGCCTGGATATAGAATCGAATGTGGTGCTGGCAATGATCCTAACACCATTCGCGTGACTACCCCTATGGGAACTACAGTGCAGTCTATCACAGGCAGGGCTAACGGGGCTGACATATCCCATGGTCCACCTGGACCAAACGCTCCTTTCTTCACTCACCGGCCCAGCAGCTGGCAGCAACATTCGTCGCAGCCACAACACAGCATTGAGAGCCCCGAGGCTTCCTTCAGCACTCCGGCGACCAATGGAGCAGGACTAATTGGTCCAGGCCAAGCCCATGGTGGAACTATTGAAGGTCCGGCATCGGGTTCTCAACAACAGCGAGGCACGTCACATATCCAACATCACTCGACGACTCCGAATGCCCCTCCGCGTAATGCGCTGACGCCTACTCCGAGTGGTCCCCAAGGCGGACTGAATGGGGGCGGGAATCAACAAGGAAATATTGAAAAGCGAGGTCCCGTTGAGTTTAATCACGCCATTAGCTACGTGAACAAAATTAAGGTATGGATGGACCTACATTGGGAGCCGGCGAGAGCCCATCCCAAGTCCCAAATCCCGTAAATCGCCGGTGAAAGTGAAATTCGATACAATAGAGTTTTCAGGCAGAGATTGCTAACTCTTGACCCACAGAACCGATTTCAGGACAAACCAGAAATTTACAAACAATTCCTCGAAATCCTGCAAACCTACCAACGCGAACAGAAGCCAATCCAAGACGTCTACGCCCAAGTCACCAGCTTGTTCAGCACTGCCACCGATCTTCTTGAAGACTTCAAACAGTTCCTTCCGGAATCCGCCGCGTCTAATAAGAGCAATAATGCGAGAACTGAGGACGTCCTTGCAATGACTGGCCTCACTTCGACTCCGCAGCCCGGTCACGCTATGAGAGATGGCCAGAAAATGCCCCCCGTCGGTAACTTCGCACCTCCGGCTAGCGCAACCAAGGACAGCAAGAAGCGCCCTCGTAATGACAAGCAAGCTGCAGCTGCTCCTTCTGGGATGGCGGACAGCCCGGCTCCCTCGTCTCGTACGATCCCAGGCGTTGGCAACAGCAATAAGAGACCGAAGCTCAATCACAAACCATCAACTGCCGATGTGCCGTCCATCGAACCTACGCTGACTCCGGTGCTTCCGGAGCCGTTGCCTCCCACATCCTCGGCAAATGCCACAGCTGACGAACTTGGTTTCTTCGAGAAAGTGAAGAAGTTCATCGGGAACAGGTCTACCATGAGCGAGTTCTTAAAACTTTGCAACATGTACTCTCAGAGTCTAATTGATACCAACACCTTAGTCCACAAGGCCAGTCAGTTCATAGGTGGAAACCCCGAGTTGATGGACTGGTTCAAGAACTTTGTCGGCTACGACGGTATTGACGAGGTCATCGAGAACCGGCCTAGACCGCCGACGGAGAAGGTGTCCTTGAGCAACTGCCGAGGCAGCGGACCCAGTTACCGCCTACTACCTCGAAGAGTGAGTTTACCAGGACATCTTGTGCGTATCACATGATATCACATGCTGACTAGTAGGCGTACAGGAAAAGCTCAAGCCTTGCGGCGGCCGCGACGAGATGTGCAACGCTGTTCTGAACGACGAATGGGCTTCCCATCCCACCTGGGCGTCTGAAGACTCGGGCTTTGTCGCTCACAGGAAGAATGCCTTTGAAGAGGGTCTGCACCGTATCGAGGAAGAAAGACACGATTACGACTTCAATATTGAGGCCAACATTAAGTGTATCCAGTTACTCGAACCGATCGCCCAGCAGATGCTCAACCTCACTCCCGAAGAGCGCGAAACCTGGCGAATGCCCGCCGGACTTGGTGGGCCCAGCACGTCTATATATAAGCGAGTCTTGAAGAAAATCTACGGTCCAGAGAAGGGCGCCGAGGTCGTTAACGACATGTTCGCCGACCCGTTCGCTGTTGTCCCCGTCGTGCTCGCGCGTCTCAAGCAGAAAGACGAAGAGTGGCGATTCACCCAGAGAGAGTGGGAGAAGGTCTGGCAAGCGCAGACGGAGATTATGCATCTCAAGAGTCTCGATCACATGGGCATTCAGGTCAAGCAGAACGACAAGCGCAATCTGTCAGCTAAACATCTCATCGATGTCATCAAGACCAAGCACGAGGAGCAGCGGCGCATTCGGAGCGCGAAGAATAAGGTTCCCCGACACCAGTTCGCCTACGAACTTGGAGATCAAGATGTTCTTCTTGACCTCCTTCGATTCATGGTTCTTTATGGGATGAACAATGGACACCATAGCGCGTCGGAGAAGGACCGAGTTGTCGAGTTCTTTGAATCTTTCATTCCCCAGTTCTTCGACATTCCCGAGGAGAAAGTTCAGGATCGTCTTCGCGACATCGACCGAGAGTCTGGTGAAGAGGACGCTGAGGAGCAACTCCCAGCCGAGCTGACGAACGGCCGAACCCGCCGCAACGGCAAGAGATCTGACCTTCTGCGTGGCGTGCTGGATCCCGGTCGTAACGGTAGCAAGAGTCGAACCCAGAAGGACGAGAGTGCTTCTGGGAGTAAGGAGACGACGCCAGATGTTTCTGCTAATGAAGAGGAGATGGGCGATGCTCCCGAGGAGACCGTGCCTACCGAGACATCCAATGAGCGTTGGCTTCCGATAACTCCACTTGCTACGGTTGTTAAGGGCGAGAATCCGCTCGTGGATTCGGATGGAGAGCTGAAGGCAGATGGATTCTTCCCGCGTCCTTGGTACAACTTCTTCTGCAACCAGACGATCTACGTCTTCTTCAGCATCTTCCAGACCCTGTACAAGCGTTTAAAGGATGCCAAGGATAGCCAAGGCAGCGTCATGGAAGAGATCCAGAGGGCGAAGAGCAAGAAGCCAGCTAAGGAACTGGGCATTGCCGTCAACGAGATCAACTATTTCGATGAAAACGACCCGGCCTCGTTCTGGCCGAAGACCGTGGAGCTGATTGAGGATTTCATCACGGGAGAGATCGATGAGAACCGCTATCAGGAAGTACTGCGTCATTACTACCTGAAGAAAGGCTGGACCTTGTACACCATCCAGGATTTGCTGAGAACGCTCTGTCGTCTGTCTTTGATCTGCACTAGTCCTGACTCCAAGGAGAAGACGCCGGATCTCATCCAGCATTTCCTGAACAGCCGTCACCAGGAGGAGACCAGCTACCAGACGGAGATTAGTGCGCGCAAGTTCGCCGAGAAATGCATCAAGGATGGTGACATGTTTGTCATATGCTGGGTGAGTAGCGTGGGCATAGATCAAAAGTTCGTCACTAATGATGATATCAAGTTCCCAAACAAGAACGAGGCTACGATTCGCTGGCTGCAACGGGACGAGACCACGTTCTATATGGACGAGATGGAGCTGCGCGAGAGATGGCAATACTACATATCGTCGTACATGCGCGTTGAACCTACCGAAGGCGTTCCCCGCTCACGACTACAGAAGACAGTCCTCGCCCGCAATCTGCCATCTAGCGAGGTCGATTCTGACGACGGCGAGGTACCGAAACCGCTGAAGTTTGATGAAGGCTTGGTTCTGCGTATCTGCCTAAACTCGAACCGTATCGTCTGGGAGAAGGGCACGTCCGAGTTTTTCGTTTACGCCACGGAACCCGACGACGAGGAGGAGAAGGCAAAGCTAGAGGAGCACACTACCGCCGTCAGGGAGCACCGCGAGCAGCGCTTCCGCGAGAAGATGATTATGAACAACTCATGGATGCGCGGCATGAGCCAGGACGAGGTCCAGAAGGCGAACGACAAGTTTCAGAAGTGGTTCAAGGACGGCGTGACTCCGACCCCGGTGGTCGGTAAGGCCGAGAACGGGGACGCGATGGAAGGCGTCGAGTAGTACTCCCTCTCTTGATCAAGCGTTTCTTCGGCAGCCACTTGGCATGGTATTTTCGACCCGACATGCGTTTTAACCCAACGCGTCATTTGATACACGACATACTGGAAAATCATTGCGGCCGGTGTTGGAAGGAGCTAATCATTTTCGTTGCCTCTGCAAACGCATACATCGCGCTGCGAACCAAGGCGTTACACACAAATACCTCTAGAGCAGCCGGTATTCCCGTGCTTTTCACTGGTTTCTGATCTTGTTTTTTTCCTACTTGTACTAAGGCCGAACCGGCTGATGACTACTCACGTGGTGGATATTTGGAGGAGGAAGTGGTGGTGGTGGTGGTGATACAGGGGGGCACGGAGGTTGAGGAAGAGAATGGCGGGGGAAAGTCATCGCCATTGTCACCATCGCCCGGTATCCTTACTTTGCTGGTTTCTTCTAACACCCAAGCCGCGCAACGTATTGTTAAGGAGGGATCCACCGTTCATTGGCATTGGTCGGTTAGTATTCCTTTTTGCTTCGTCGGGTTCGTAACGGGTTGCTGCTGCCTCGTTGCACTGTACTATAGATTGATGCGTCCACTGAGCAGACGTTAATGAGGTCTTTGCTATCATGAGATTTTATACTGCGCCGTTGCTCCCGAAGGCGTGCGTCCCACTCTGCGCCGGCGTCCTAGTGTCTTGGTGATAGGTCCTGTCTTGGAAGCCGGGGCAAAATGGGTAGCTGACTTAAGTTGTCTACGTATCTACGCCTCTGCTACCCCGATCTGCACCTCTACTGCTCCGATAGACGATTGAGGATATATATCTTGACATGCGAAAAAGGAGAAGGGACACGAGGTATCTAAATGAATGACTGCTCAAGCGATACCATAGTTGCATTACTTCGTTCTCTTTTTTGGGTTCTAAATAAGTAGCTACCGCTCGATGCCGGAAACAGTCAAGTGTCTCCTGTGATAATATGCCAGATCTAGCCCGCAGACGCGGGAATCCCTCCCTCGCCAGTCCGACCTGGGCTAGGAAAGGGAGCAGTGACCAAGTGATTCGAGACAAAGCCGAATCCGCGGCGGCTGTTTTTATTGCACGCTTGCTACATCAAGTCGGCGCAGGCTTCTCCCACTTCCCTTTTGGCCTCGCCTCCCTCCTCTCCTGCTGTGGAGCGTCATATCGGCTACACAACATACCCTCAAGTCACAGGGATCACAGGGAGGGGGCTAGTCACTGCTGCAGGCTCTCGATGACGATGGCGCTGGCGCCGCCGCCGCCGTTGCAGATGCCGGCGACGCCGATCTTGGCCTTCTTCTCGCGCAGGACGGAGGCGAGGGTGACGACGATGCGGGCGCCGGAGCAGCCGAGCGGGTGGCCGATGGCGACGCTGCCGCCGAAGACGTTGACCTTCTCGGACGTCAGGTTCAGGAGCTTCATGTTGGCGAGGGCGACGACGCTGAAGGCCTCGTTGATCTCGTAGAAGTCGACGTCGTCGGCCGTGAGCCCGGCGTGCGCGAGGGCCTTGGGCACGGCGAGGGCGGGTGCCGTCGTGAACCGCTCGGGCTCGCGCGCGGCGTCGCCCCAGCCCCGGATCTTGGCGATGGGCTTCACGCCGAGCTCCTTGACCTTGGCCTCGGACATGAGCACGACGGCGGCGGCGCCGTCGTTGAGCGGGGCGGCGTTGGCGGCCGTCACGGTGCCGCCCTGGGGCTTGAAGGCGGGGCGGACCGTCTTGAGCTTGGCCTCGTTCAGGTTCTTGACCTCCTCGTCGACGGCGATCTGGACGCTGGGCTTGCCGCGGCCGCCGCTGACCTCGACGGGGACGATCTCGGCGGCGAAGGCGCCCGACGCGTGGGCAGCCTGCGCGCGCTTGTACGTCTCGATGGCGTAGGCGTCCTGCTGCTCGCGGTCGATGCCGTGGTCGGCGGCGCACAGCTCGCCCTGCATGCCCATGTGCTCCTTGGCGTAGGCGTCCGTCAGGCCGTCGCGCAGCACGCCGTCGACGAGCGTCTGGTCGCCGTACTTGGCGCCCGACCGCAGGATCGGCAGGTAGTGCGGCGTGTTGGACATGGACTCGGTGCCGCCCGCCACCACGATCGACGCGTTGCCCGTTATGATGGTCTGGGCGCCGAGGATGATGGCCTTGAGACCCGACGCGCACACCTTGTTCACGCCCGTCGCCACTACGGTGTTGGGGAGCCCGGCGCCCAGGGCGCACTGGCGGGCGGGTGCTTGGCCGAGGCTGTTTTCGAGGGGCAAACGGTCAGCCCGTGGCGTTTCGTTTCTTACTTACATAAGGGAAGCTGGGACGAGGGGACGTAGGGGGAAGCTGGAGGAGCGGCAGGAGGATGAGACATACTTGGCGGACAGCACGTTACCGAAGAAGACCTCCTCGACATCCTCGGGCTTAATCTGGGGCACCCGCTCGACGGCGGCCTTGATGGCGTAGGAACCCAACTGGGTAGCGCTGAGGGTCGAGAGGGACCCGAGGAACGACCCGACGGGTGTCCTCGCGGCGGAGACGATGTAGACTGGAGGGAGGTTTGCCATGGTGACTTTTGAGGGGACGGTCCGAAGAGAAGCAGTGAACAGATGTGTCGAGGAGATAAGGAGTCGAAGTTAGATTAAGGTGTCGTATAAAAAGTATAAGAGAAATAATTCACCGCCCCTCAGTACGGATACTAGAATATCGGAATTTTGGCCCCAAGTTGGGTTATTGTATCTTCTAACGTCCGTAGCGCTAAGGGGGGACGGTGATGTGGTTATGTGATTGTACACGCCACTTCTGCAGGCCGCTAGAGCGAGGGGTCGAGAGGGGCCCTCCTCACTGAAGATCAGGGGTGGGCCATCAGGGGTCTTAAGTACTGGACTGTGGTGGGGTTCTGTCGTGTGCCCAAAGAGCTGCCAAAGCATTTGCCCTCAGCGAGCTCAGGCCTCCCTAGCTGGTTCTTACCTCAGCAAGCTCAGGCCTGCCTTGCTAGTACTCCAATTTTTTCCCAAGGTTATTCAAAGTACACTCCCACAACCTTAAAGATTGGCCAATCAAATGCCGTATCTCCGTAACTAGCCAGCGAGGCCTGAGATTATGTTGTGCCGACAGGGGTCTCGTTCTGGGCGTCGCCACTAAGATTATCAACTTTCCTTTCATTTCTCTTCCAAATGCAACCAAAAAGTAGTACGCAGCGAAATTAAGTCAGATACGTATGAAACTTTTTCGAACGTGTCGAATATAAGCTAATATGCATACAAATTTTCTTTTTTAATTTTGTTTTGGGATGAGAGTTGTAGCCAATATGGCCAAGTCTAGGTTTGGAACATAGGCGAATGTCAGATAATCAGACCAATTGTTAGCTCAACCGAGCCACGAACCTTTGTCGGGTCGTCAGGTCGTAATCAGCGACCTGTTGCTGAACGCGCTCTAGTTAGGATTTATATGGGGTCCTGTCCTAGCCCTGTCTTGGCTGTAGAGGGCTGCGTTATCTCACAGCAAACGTAACGCCCTTAAAGCTGCGACAGCTTGACTATCAGCCGCATTATCGTGTACCGGGCTTCCAAGTATATTTCGTATGGGAATAGTCCGTATATCAATTTTCTCGGCCGCACGGGTTATGGTTGTTGCGTCGCAATTATAAAAAAGGGTTAGGGTTAATTAAGTCCGGAACGCTCTTGTTGCGACGTAGCATTTACCGGTCGTAACATTTTGCCATGGACCTTCTAAGGGTAATTCAGTATGAGAGAAGCCTGTCCAGCTATTCGTTTGGCCGTACGAGTTGTAGTTCTTGTGTCGTAGCCATAAAAGCGTTCCGGTTGGAAGGTATACGTAGAACGAGAATTTTAACTTATTTCTTTAATATCTTCTTCAAATTAATACCGGTTGGAAAGTTATATATGCGATTAAACAGCCCTATTAAAGCTGTATATTATGATATTTTTAATAATTTTCTTTCTATTTCCGTTCTATATATATTTGCGAGATTTTAACGAAGATTTTCGAAAATCTCTATGCAAGCGTGGGAAACGAGTCTGAAAATTTGCAACGTAATGTCAGGCCCTACGGAAGTATTGTTGTTTTTGTGGGTCTTTTTCAATTGGGTTAGCGGATAACTAGAGCTACAGTTCTTTTTACATATTCAGGGATTATTGCAGTTAGCGCGATACAAGCCCCGTTTTTCTTAACGGTAAGATACGACTTGGGTTGCGGATAGTCAGTGTATTTGCCATATAGTTTAATAGGAAGCAATACCTAAGTACGGTATCGCGTGTGTAACGTGGGTCCGAGCGCAAGTAGGTCAAGGGCTCGAATTCGTCGGATTTCTATCACGTGATAGCTTTTATCGACCATTGACATCATGTATCTTATCTGCCAATTTTGCCGCGTCGTAACATAGTTGGATATGTTAACCAACCAGACCAGCGACACTCCAGATATGTGGGGGTTTGTATGCCGCTAACTGCAATAATCCCTGAGCATTGTAAAGCCTTAGCCACAGCTGTGCTGCAAGCCCAGGCAGCCGTAGCCCGAAGCTCCGACTCGACTAAACTCCGCCACACACCACCGGCAGGGTCACGTGTTGGTCGGTTCCTGATCCGGTGCATCCCGATAAGTAGCACAGCCACAAGAACAATGCACCTTTTATCTTTTGTCTTTTAGCGTCCATCTTTTGTTACCAGCATCAGCCACAAATGCATATACAAGCAAGCAAGCAAAAGTTGGCCGGGGGCTTGCATCTTTTTTTGCGCTCCATTGAACGTCACGGTCGCATTGGATGATATCGAGACTGGACGCGTTCATTGAGCTACAAGTAAGTACCTACCAAGGCTGCACAACCCATCCACGACTTATAACCAACCACACAACCCGACCCAACCAGATCCTCTACTATAATTAATTCATAGTGACAGCCCATAGAAGTCGGTCAAGATGGATGACCTCTACGATGAGTAGGTTACCCCAAACCGTTCACGTCAGCTTTGCGCACGATTCTAATCAAAATAGGTTCGGCAATTTCATAGGGGAGGAGCCCGAAGCGTCCGAGGAGGAATCCGAGCGTGGCATCGATGCGGGCGCCTATTTCGACGATGAGTACCCAGAGGAGGCGCCCGAGACGGCGGCGGGACAGGAGTTGATGGAAGTGGACGACGAGGGCCCGTCGAATGCCGTGATATTACACGAGGACAAACAATACTATCCCACCGCGCAACAAGTATACGGAGAAGATGTCGAGACGTTAGTACAGGAAGAAGATGCCCAGCCGCTCTCACAACCCATAATCGCACCCGTTGACACCCGGAAATTCTCCATCGAGGAGGCCGACCTTCCTCCCGTCTTCTTTGATCGCAACTTCATGGCCGACCTCATGAACTTCCCCCAACAAATACGAAATATCGCTTTGGCCGGCCATTTACACCATGGCAAGACCGCCTTCATGGATATGCTGGTCATGGAGACGCACGATATCGCCGACAGGTTAGAGAAGAGGACCGGCAAGAAGAGGGACGAGCAATTGCGCTATACCGACACCACCTTTGTGGAGAGGGAAAGAGGCGTGTCTGTCAAAGCTGCGCCCATGAGCTTGGTCCTCCAGAGCACCAAGGGGAAATCCCATCTCTTCAATATCATTGATACCCCTGGACATGTTAATTTCGTCGACGAGGTTGCTGCCGCTCTACGGCTAGTTGACGGCGTTGCTCTGGTTGTCGATGTCGTCGAGGGGGTCCAGGTCAACACGGAGCAAATCATTAGGCATGCCGTCCTAGAAGACATCCCCATGACCCTCATAATCAACAAGGTGGACCGCTTAATACTCGAGCTGAGGTTACCTCCGAGCGACGCTTACTTCAAGCTGAAGCATGTCGTCGAAGAAGTCAACACCATCATCGAAGACACGATACCCGGCCAGGGAGAGAAGAAGAGACTAAGTCCGGAAAGGGGGAACGTTCTGTTCGCGTGTACCGAGATGGGCTGGTGCTTTACGCTACAGTCGTTCGCCAAGATGTACGCCGATAGCTTCCCGAAGGTCAACACCGAAGAATTCGCGAGACGGCTCTGGGGCGACATATACTTCAACCCTAAGAAGAGGACCTTCAGCCGGAAACCCCTGCCCGGCGAGGATCGCGCGAAAAGATCCTTCATTCATTTCGTACTGGAACCTATCTACAAGCTCTTCTCACACACCATCAGCCGAAGTCCGGACCAGCTGAAGGGATTACTAGAAACCCTCGGCATAGTTCTCAAGCCCTCCCAGTACAAGACTGATGCGAAGGTGCTGCTCAAGCTGGTCTGTGAGCAGTTCTTCGGTCCATCCAGCGGCTTCGTCGACATGATCGTCAACCACGTCCCGTCCCCGCTGGAAGCTGCCGAGCGCAGGCTGGAAAAGTACTATACCGGCCCGCTGGACACGAAAGTGGCAGAATCGATGAAGAGGTGCGACCAGGATGGACCATTAGTTGTTTATGTCACCAAGCTGTTCAGCGCACCAGACGCCAAGAAGTTCTTCTCCCTGGGAAGAGTGATGAGCGGAATCGCCCGACCGGGGATGCAAGTGCGAGTCCTTGGAGAGGGCTACTCGCTTGACGATGAGGAAGATATGGCGATGGCTACGATCACGAGCGTCTACATCGCCGAAACGAGGTATAACGTCGAGACTAGTGGAGTGCCCGCTGGTAACTGGGCCTTGCTGGGCGGCATCGACAACTCGATAGTGAAATCCGCCACCGTCGTACCACCAAAGTTCGAGGACGACGAAGATGCGTACATCTTCAAACCCGTAACACATTTTACAGCGTCGGTCCTCAAGGTGGCGGTAGAGCCCATCAACCCGTCCGAGTTACCGAAGATGCTGGACGGCTTACGGAAAATAAACAAGAGCTACCCCTTAATCACTACCAAGGTGGAAGAGTCCGGTGAACACATTATCCTAGGAACCGGAGAGCTATATATGGATTGCGTACTACATGACCTACGACGTGTGTACGCGGACATGGAGATCAAGGTATCGGATCCCGTCACGCGGTTCTGCGAGACGGTCGACGAGATGTCAGCGACGAAGTGCTACGCCATTACTCCCAACAAGAAGAATAAGATTACGATGGTAGCAGAGCCGCTCGACGATGGCATCGCGGAAGATATCGAAGCTGGCCGCGTCAAGATGCGCGACGGCGCTCGGAAAGTCGCCAAGTTCTTCGAGGAGAAATACGAATGGGACAAGCTGGCCGCCAGGAGTATCTGGGCCTTCGGACCGGAAGAGATGGGGCCGAACATCTTGCAAGATGATACTCTGCCTTCTGAGGTGCGTCCGCAAGGCTAACATTCCCATTCTCTTCTCTCAATGCACATGCCGAACAACCCGGACGAATGACATAATTGTCGGGCAACTTCCGGGCTGTTTTCATCACACCGCCCAAAGCAACAGCCACTGTCGCCCAGCCACTCAGCCTCAACTCTACAGAATTCTGCATGCCAATCAATCTATAAAGTCAACTAACAACTTGGACAGGTCGATAAGTCGCTGCTGCGAACAGTGAGGGAACCTATTCGTCAAGGCTTCAGCTGGGCGACGCGGGAGGGGCCGCTGTGCGAAGAACGTGAGTCAAACAACATTTCTTTGCGTATATGCTCATCATTTTCACTTGCCATCCTACACACTTTCCGTCACTACGAGGGTCTATCACATCCAGGTCTATCTGCTTTACCCCCACGTCTTGTGCCAGCCAAGATTCGGCTCAGCAAACCACGTACCATGCCGCACTCCTTGCTATCCGCGGTTTGATCGAGAGACTTGGAGCTCCCGAAGGGAAATGGTAAGATATATCTGGGTTGTTCCGATTTAGGTAAATGGCAATCGCATCATTGAGGGAGATGGGGGGTCCGTCAACCTCACCTCCCCTTGACCTTCGCTAACTCGCCTGGCTCTAACCTATTCGACGAAGCTCAGACTTCCTCGGATATGCTTTGTTGGCTCTGGAATATGGTCAGGTTATGTGCCGTATAACCCCCAATAAAGCGCTGCTCTGTGATTGTGGCGCCCATCCCACATTCCGCATGTCTAAGCTCACGTATCACTACACCACTAGATGTGTAATTTTGATACCTTTTGCGCAAAGTCGCCCAACTTTCGAGACATATCCATGACCCGGAGCTCTTGCCTATACACCTTTCAATCGGTCCAGTATTTCTAGCACTGGGATTCCAAGACGGCTAGTGCCGCTCCCTACATTTACGCGATGTCCCAGTGTGCCTCCTTTGCCTTGCTATATGCTCTCCATTATTGCTATTTCCTAAGTAAGCACGATGATGTTACGGATGACTAAACAACACCACAGCGATCCGCAACACCAAGTTCCGCATCATGGACGCGTCACTGGCGCAGGAGGCCATCTTCCGGGGCGGCGGACAGGTGATCCCGACGGCGCGGCGGGCGTGCTACAGCGCGTTCCTGATGGCGTCGCCGCGGCTCATGGAGCCGCTGTACGCGTGCTCGATGACGGGCCCGCAGGACAGCGTGGCCGTGGTATACAGCGTGCTGGCGCGGCGCCGGGGCCACGTGCTGTCGGACGGCCCCGTGGCGGGCACGCCGCTCTACCGCGTGCGGGGGCTCCTGCCCGTCATCGACTCGTTCGGCTTCGAGACGGACGTGCGCATCCAGACGCAGGGCCAGGCCTCGGTGAGCCTCGTCTTCGACCGCTGGCAGAAGGTTCCCGGCGACCCGCTCGACCGCGACGCCGTCATAAGGCCGCTGCAGGCCGCCGACGCCCGCGCCACCGCCCGCGACTTCGTCCTCAAGACCCGCCGCCGCAAGGGCCTCGCCGAGGACGTCTCCGTCGCGAAGTTCCTCGAGCCCGAGTTCTATCAGAGCTTGCTCGAGAGCGGGGCATTGGGCGGGCCTTGAGGGTGAACAGAAAAGGGGGAGGGAGAGGGAAAGAGTAAGGGATATGCATTAGAAGTATAGCGAGGAATGGGGAGGCCAGGGGATGATAAATCAAAACATGTCTATCCGTGCTCGCTGGGGCCATGTCTCTGACTACGATCATGGCCGGTTGCTCTGTGTCGGTTGTTTGTTGTTGCATCTAGGCTTTGTCCGTGTACGAAGAGAGTATTCTGGTAATGCATAAAGTGAACAGATATCCTATGGATCCAGAAGCGATCCTTTAGCCCCGTTAGATATCTAGCCCTCACAGTCTCCCGCCCCCGTTATTCCCGTACGAAGGATCTTCAGCCGCTCCCCTCCTGTTCTTTCTAGGATGACAGATATACACTTGGCTACCTAAGAGGAGCCCGACTCTCCGAAGCGAGCACATCTCTACTCAGATGATATCAGGATTTGAGCCTAGGTACGTAGGTATGTACCCGGGTAGCCAGGCAGCTGGCTCGACGTCGTTATATACACGGGACATACCGACCGAATTGCACAGGCCGACTTCTGATCCTTTCCGGTCTTTGAAGAACGCTTCTTTTCTTCTTCTTCGTCAGCGTCGCGTCACGCAGCGGGTTTCCGCCGTGATCGAATTATCCACAAGAAGAGTCAGCATGTTATGATCGCGTTTGTGCCGGATAATCCGATCGATGTTGCGACGCGAGTGATCTATGTGCGCTACCTACGTGATCGCGAGGACAGCGACATACGTGGGGTGCTTGTTCGACGACGCAAAGTGTAGTAGGTAGGTGTGTGTAACCAGACAACGATGGATGCTACCCCAGCGACGCAGGAAACAGCAGGGGACGTATAATATTGGGGATTGGCCTAACGCAAGGGAGAAAGTATGATGAATACGTAAGCATGTACGTGAGGCACGTACATGCATATCATACTACGGCGCGTAAGGCCCGCGCAGGATGATGTTCCCCGCGCCCCCCGACCCTCGCATCGGGCTTGGTCAGCGCCCCTCTAGGCGGCGGAGTTAGGAATGGGGGATTTAAAGTCAATGCGGAAAACAGGAAACGAAGGAAGAGCGAAAAAGTCCCGGACATCCCTCGGACTCTCACGTCATAGCCCCTGGGATAAGTACCTCGTAGGGCCACGGAGGGGTACATACATATTGCCGTGCCGTGCCGTGAGCGCGGCTACGTAGAACCGCCCACCCGCCCGTACTTTGTTGCCGCTGTGATGCGCCGCCGTCTGGGCGTTAATGCATACGTAGTATGCGGGATATAATTCGTCTCGTGTGTGTCCTGCTCGCCTTGCCTGCCTGTTGCGACTGTCTCCCGCCTAGAGTGATTTGCTTACATGCAATAAGACAACGTCTTCTTTCCCCGCCACCGGCATGCGTGAGATGGGTGAGGCGAGAGGAACCTGGTGTTAAATAGGTACTCGGGTAGCTTGGTCAGGGTTGCTCCATGGCGTTAAGCTCGGCCTCTTCCCGGTGGACGCGGTACGGGACAATTGAAAGCTCCCCCATAAAGTAATGCAATCAAAGTATTGAGCATTGCGTCTACGTACATCTCGTGGGGTTGTTGCGTATGAAGCCCATAGGATTGAAGCTGAGAAGCGCGGTTCTCGCGGCGATTTCTTCCATGTAAATGCATGGTAACAAGAGGCTGCGGGGATAGAAAGGGTTTAGAGGTCAAATTACGTATCACTATTCCATGCTCGCTTCTAGAAGCCTTGTAGGCTTGGATCACGAGAACCTCTCCCACACGCCATCATGCAACAACAGGTCCGCTTGAGAAATGGGACGGAAATGGAACACGCGAGGGCAAACAGGGCAGTCTGAAGAATGAATGCAGGGCTTCCCCGGTACTACCGCTCACCTGCAGTCAGTTCCGAGGGAGCTCTTTGAGCAATTGCCATAACGAAGCGGGCATCCATATCCTGCTGTTGTTGCTGGGTGGGCCAAACAAGGACACGGGAAGAAGCAGTTGCTGCTATGACAGGCGCTTTATATCCCCATACAGGATCTCTATCAAGTTAACTTGATGGCAATACCGGATGCCATGCCCATAAAAAGAAGCATTCCAGAGATTCTATCTCCTCACTGAGGCCTATCAGTGATGGCGTCGGTGTCCCTACGCAGAAGCCAGGGAGAAACGGGGTAGGCAAATGGCGCGCATCTCGTGCGCCTTCCTCAGCAAGCCAGCTATCTGTTGCGCCCTGATGCAACTCGGTCCCTTCTAGAAGGTCCATAAGAAAGAATAATGGGGATGACACAGCCCGACCGGACAAGGAGAAAAGGTGACCTACTTCAGCTCCCAGTAGATACAGCCGCACCGGTGTTGGCAGTTAAGGTAGATAAAGCGTGGCTTTGCGCCCGATAAGATATGCTGGCGGGACAGGTATGATGGGAGGGCAGCGGCGCGCCGTCTTCGCCGGATGATGATGCGTGACGACGGTAGGGTCTTCGCTACTGCGCTCCGGATGTCGCCTCTCCAATCCGTCGCTTATTGCAAGAGCTAGTATGTTTGCGCTTCTCTAGGCACGCTCATGAAGATATCACGGAAGCAGCTACTACTGCGATATGTCTTGGTAGTCGCGCGTCCCAGCGGAGTAAACTGGCTCCGCACGTCGCAGTCATGGACGGACTTAAGAGACGTTCGCAATGCTCATCGTCATTTAGGTCGGATGAGTCCGATTATAGGTCGTGGAGGTGACTAGCTAACTACATGGGTAAGTAGGTAATCTTGATACATCCAGAGCGTGAGCGACAGGTGGAATCATACGATAATAGATATGGCTGCTGCTTGGTGGTCACATTCTGATAATAAATATGCACCATGGGTAGCATTTGGCGGTTAATACTCTATTGCAGGGGCTCGGGACGCAGGCAGGGCGCGATGAGGCGAAGCGTCACAAGTCAGATAGAAGCTGTAGAGGATGCGATAAGGCAGCACTGCATTAGTATGTCAAGATATGCAAAGTGATATGATTGCAATATATACCGACTCGGAGTCCTGGGGGCACAAGGGGCATATAGAGGAGAAACGAAAGGACAAGGTGCGAAAGCCAGGAGTAGGTATTTTGCAGACGTAGTCTCGTACCGCATGTCATATGAATCAGCTGAGTACAACACCGCAACGGGAAACTCGTTCCTGTGTATTATGCACTATGTACGGGCGAAGAGGTTCCAAGTCACCCGAGCGTGGGGGGACCCCATTCGAGTAAAATGGTTCTTGGGTTGGGATACGAGAACGATCCCGTAACCATACTCGTCTCCGTGGATAGCCGGTCCGTGGGCAGGGGTCGGACAACTAGGGGGTCGGGACAACTTGCAACCCTGGGACACTTCCATAAGAGTTCTGGAAGCGGAAGTCGACATCACCTCTGCTAGGGACTCAATGGAAATTCGGACTTCGCTAAAGTCGCCGTGTAAGCATGGATTTCCTAGCAAAAGAAATCGACGACTCCCGGCGTCACAGGGTGCTGACCACCAAGGGTGAGTGAGATATATGCCGGGAAAGTGAACCGTCCATGTAGGTTCTGCCGATAATATCCGCTAAAGCTTCAACGCGGAATAAAAGCCTATCTCGCGGCGGAAACGACGACCTGTCATACACCATGTTGTTGGAATACGGTCCAAAAATCATGTCAAGACGAATTCGTCGCTTTGCATTGGCCCCCGTCTCCTATGCCCGATGGTTTCGATGTCCTTGCAAGCGCTGCACGTAGCCCCCTTAGGAACCAACTCTTTGGCTTCGAGATCAAGTATCGTCATGGCGAAGAACCGTAAATGAGAGGCTCTAGGGACTCGTCTATTCTTCACCCACGCCTAACTTTGCTTAAGCGAATGACTCCCTGATTCGATAGGTGTCCAGCTCTGAGCCTAGATCATTATAGATTTCTTGTTGGAAACTGCCACACGGCGTCCGCCAAGAGAAGGGGCTTGCCTTCTCATTATCCTGATAGGCTTTGGCAGCACGTAATTTGCACACGGCTGTGGAGACTGTGGCATGCTTTATTGTAACAAATGTTTGCGACCGCCCTTTTAAATATGGTCAATGCCCGGTCTGCTTAACGTCAGTGACACAATAACTGTACGACACGTCGGATTATAGGCTTACTGCCTCCCGGTCGCTGACGAAGCTCTTTAGCTGGCCTACAACCTCAGCTCATACGCAAGTAGCCAGCATCTTATCGATAACCCCCTTGAGGGTGTCGTTTTCCATAGCCGCAGCCACTCGTTCCTTGTCCGCCAACTGCTTGTTGACTTGGTCGTCTTGGCTGTGGGTCCCCTCCTTGATCATCACATCGATGCGATAATTTGGGGGTAAGGCCTGTTCGAGACGGACCCTGATCCCCAGACCAATGACAGTCGCAAGCGAGCAATGGGTGATTGTGGGGGTGATTTTGACGAGGACCCGTGTCAACGTGTCAGGGTCCGCGGAAACTGTAGGCGGAGGGTTTATGTGGATATCAGGGAGGTTCACCACAGCCAGCTGCCCGAGTGATAGGGGATGCTCCGGATCGGAGATTGTCGATATGAGGTCTATAGAGTGTTAGCTATCGCATTTCTGTGAGCTTACATAGATAAGGCTCCATGAATTTTGGAATTCTGGGTGGTAATATTGGAAAGTGTAGCTATCTTGGTTATTGGCAGATTGTATTCCCATAAAATGGGCGAGGACGTGTGACTGCTGGGATGTCTCCAGACTCAAAATATGCCACAGGTGGCCAGGGTCAGGCTATGAGACTACTCGCATAGAACTTAAGCGATGCAATACAGAAGTTGTTCGTACTTCAACAGATGCAGTGAGAATACGTAGCACTCGATGCTTAAGAGCTATGCTTGGAAGGTGAAGATAGCTTATACAGGGGTGGGGCTCACCAAATATCTCCTGTTCGTCGATGGGCTCTACGGTAAACTCATCGCTGCTCTCTGTATCGTCCGACCAGGGAGTATCGGAAAACGGTGGCGAAGGATAGTCAAATTTTCGCACGAGTAGCTCATCGAGTTTATCTGCAGCTCCCTTCAGAGAAACGGTTCTCCGCTTCTTCTGCCTCGTGGGAAGTTGTGACGTATTGAGGATGGTGGGGTTGGCGTTGTCCTTCTCCATGGTATAATAATGGTACACTCTGTGTAGAGGCAACCGAAGCAGTGGGGAAGCGATAGGTTATTGTATATCACTAGCGGACGTATTCCCTTCACCTGCTCCGCAGTGTGTACTTTTTATGGTTGAATATCTCGAAGCTGTCAAGGGTGGTTCGACGTGACAGGCCGGATGGGAGAATTAATTATATCGAAGTCAATGATATGGCAAAAGCTTGAGGATGGGTTTCGCCTTGCGACATCGGATTGCGGGGCTGGTCCGACGTTTTCCCGCTAAATAAAAGATCGTCCCGTCCCAAAGCCCCAGTCTACCGTCGTAGATCCATCCGATGTGCGGCACTTACCAAGTACATAATAGTGAATGTGATTGGGTAGAATCACTAACGGCATCAAGCCCTTTCAGCCACAGATTGTATTCTCAGGTATCGGACCACCGTCGGACGAATCTGATGAAAGTAACGCGGCCTACTGACAACGAGCTCTGAAAGGGAATACAATACATAGATGTGTGCAAGTCCCTGAATGTTCGACTGCGATCAATAGTTTGGCACATATAATATACGTTAGGCACTTTACAGCTATTAATATAAGAATCGACTTTACGTGGACATATTTTGTACCAACATGTTCTGGAGCTTTTGAGGCTCCTGGTCCATGCAAGAGGAAGTCAATTTAGACTCAAATTATGGTTTGCTTCCCTTACCATCAGGTCCCGGCGCAGAAGGGGTCCGTCCTTATTAGTTGATGTCCACGTGTGGGTGGCGGCCATATTACCAAAACGAGCAGACACTGCGGCCATTTAAGCTTCCATGTGCGAAGCCGCGGGGCCCCAACATGGTATCTCCGTGTTTGCATTGTCGAGGATGATGCGCAGTGGCCATGTCATGGAGACACCAGACATACCGAAACAGAGCATTCGGCCTTCTATATGTATTTGTTTACCGGGGTGGTTTTCCGAGATTCTTACTCGCATCCACCGGTAGATAAACTTTAAGTGAGAACACTCACCTAATTATATATAGCCAGGGGATGTGACGGCGCAGGACGATATCTAAGTTAATGGCTGTGAGCTGGGTAAGAACCCCCCATACTCTGTATTTTAATTTTCCAAGGCGAGGCTCGCAGACGGAGGCATATCATGACTTCAGTGGCTGCCGGGGGGAACATTTACCGAGGGGAAGATGACGCTTGACGGGAATCTTGATGCTCTTCGGTAAGAACTTTAGGATTGGATTCACATGTGACTCGGTGAAATATCCTTGCAGCGCCGGAGGTAGGTAGTACAGGTCGTCATGTACTCTTCGTAGATCTCTTCTCTGGGAGGTGATGATGTGGTCTTCCATATCCATTCGGTTAGGTGGAACCAGTCGACGGAACATATCGACTACCATACTTTGCCCCTCTACCAAGTGGGGTCCAAGTTGGGGTAGTTCGCTTCTGCTCTATAAGTTACCCCTAACTCGTACTTCCTTACGTCCGACTAGTAGAGAATGGGACTCACTTGATCAGGCTACGGTACTGCTTAGCGGGCTCGGGTTTTCGTCGCTAATTATGTACCGCTTTCACCGTAATGGCTTATTAATATGCGGCTGTGTCTTACGTGCAGCTAATAAGCACGCTGGATGCCGAGTAGCCCTGCATTGTACAGAGAGACGGTAAAGACGATATGTATGAGAATAGCAACTCTCTTCTCCAGAGCCAAGCATCGCCATACATACAATACCACGAGCTCCCCCACCAACTACTTTAGGTACATGGGGATGATCCATATGCATGAGACTAAAGAGTTACTGCAGAAAGAAGCTGCAATAGGATAGGTGAACGCAAGCAACTTTTCGCTTCATGCTGGGGCGTCACTGACAGATATTTTTCAAAGTTGTTGAAGACAAGTACTTAGGTAAGGAGCAGAATCTAGCGGCGGGGTGGTGATATTTGGATTGTTTTCGCTGTTTGGCCGTATAGGCCCCGGTTGCTTTTCATCAGGCACCTAAGGCACCTATATACCATATAATCCCAGTCAAGCGCACGCGACAGTTGTTGGTAAACAGTGCATTAGCAGCTGTGGAAAGGGCTTAACGGGGTAGTTGCCCGTCGTAATACCTGGGCCCGGTGTCCGTTCTAGCGCAGATCTGGTGTGCCTATTAGTACGAAGAAATCCTTTACTCGAATATTCCATCTTGCAAAAAGCGGAAAGCTCAAAGGGTCAACGACTTGAATTTAGTGCTTGAACGGCTACAGTATAATCCTTGCTTTATTGAGGTACAGCCCACAGAAACGGGCCCCTGGGAGACTTCCCTTACAGGTTCTGTCTTGTGCCATAATCACCACATTACACGGAGGAAAAGCAGATATGGATAACTATGTAATTCGAATTGGGTGATATAGGGAGTTCCTCATACGTTTCTCGATTAAAACAGCGTGCGCGGTACCGTATGATAGGGGGATTCAAGTGGCAAAATCTTCGGGTCTACTGAATAAGAAAATCCTTACTAACAAGAAAACAAGGATTTTACTGTAAGTAAATAGGATTACCTCGTATCTGTGTACGAAACCCACTATTAAACCAACTGTTTTGAATCCTATATATTGTCGGGAGCTTCTTCCGTACGCGAATTTATTTCAGGGGCAGGCGGTTGCAGTTGCTCTTGTGGTTCTTATTGACAACCCACAGATCGTCGAAGCTCATTTATTACGATTAGTAGAGGTACCATGCGGTTGGGAAGAAGAAACAAACCAGAGGATTGATCGAGGACGTGCGTTGGTTGCATGTGCTTGTCAGTGGCTCGCTTCAAGCGGCTTGCAGCGCCCAGGATGAAGACAAATGGTGCGATTAGTTGAAACCGACGTTGTACCGGCCGACCCTTTTCCTGGTCCTCCGGCACCCCCTGTCCCTGCAGAAGGACTTTCAGAAACGTGTATGCATTGTACCATTCCCAAACGTCAGTTGAGGCTTCTTTAACCCCGTTTCGTGTTCCGGCGGTACAAAAGTTGATACAAGGAACTAAACCAGGTTTCCCGTCGTCGCTCCATGCTGTGTCCCTGATTCGTTTGGTTCTATATATGTTTCGTCTGGTTCTATATACGTTTCGTCATTACTCGTATAAGCCCGGTCTGCTAGTTCAACGATTGAGTCGTTAATGAGCTTGGCTTGACTCGTCCTGGAGAAGCTTCCCCCCCAGGGTCTCTTCAAGCCGCTATGCTCCATGCACGGAGTGGAGTGCTCATGTACGGCACGCTTGGAATATGCGAGTGCTTTTGAAAAGAACCGTGCCGCGTGCCTGATAGACCCAACTGCCACTGCAAGCCACCGCATGCGTACACCATTCCAAGGGTGGAGTGGGGAACCGCCCCAGGGGATGGTGCGCGAATGTTTCCCCGGTGGACAAAAATCGATCCGGTGTCCAGCACTTATCATCAGATAAGAACCCACGCCTGTCTTCGCCGGCGGCATAACGTTAGGTAAAGTAGAAGTACTGCAGCTCCCTAGCAAATATTGTTGTACTGGGCGACAATGTCATCATTATGGACCTCACCTCAGTCCTGCTACATATAACTATCTGAGGAGCATACTTCCACCTATATCCTGCTAAAAGTCGAAGCCAGTCACGAGGGACATCAGTTCGGAAGAGATGAACAGAGTTTCGTCCTTCACTACAAAAGTCTAGACCTGCGACTAGGTAGATTTTGTCTGGGCATAACCTACCTACCTGCCATGAAGTATCAGCCCTCACAGGTGAGGGATTCCAAGACCATATACCTCAGCATGGATACAGTAGGCACATGTATTAGGTGTACATAATGTATTGTACAACCAGATGGGGGGGTTACGTAGGGTTGCAATGTTTCCATTCAAATCCGGTTTTGCGGGACACTGGGCTTCGAGAACTGATGCCCCCCTCACAAGACCACAACGGGCCGACAAAGGGCATATGGTTCCCCTCACCAATGTTTTTAGGCGTTCCATACGTTCGCCTAGAGCTCCTGGCTCCCTTGACTTCCCCCTGGTCTCAAGATAATCTACCTAGCACTAGACGGGAGTGCTACAGTAACAACTTGTCGTGCATTGTCGCTTCGAGGAACCCCAATTCGTCCTGCTAATCAATTCCTCTACCCACCTAAGGCTTCCTCGTCCCGTTGATACTGGAACCCCCCCTGGCCCTCGGTGCTTGCTTTTCTTCCACCGACATCACATCACATCCATCGATACCGCGTACCTAGTTAACCTAGGTGCATGCACATAGGTAGATTTGTATGTAGGTACATAAATTGGTAGACAACAATGTGATGACGAGGACGATGAGTGATACCTTTGTAATTGGCACCAATAAAGAGTAAGGGGCACCTTTCATGGCTTGCTGTCAGGCACACAGCCCAGCCATTGATTCGATTTGAAGTACCGGAAACATCGAGGCAAGGGTAGGTACTCGTCCACAAACGTAGAACCCACTCCAGGCAAGGCACCCGCCCCACCTGTACCCAGGCCTGTCTCCCCCCGCCTCGCCGCCTACATATGGAGCTGACAATTAAGCCCTCACTACGGCGCAAAGGGGAACGGGGCATCTAAGTGCCATCATTTGCTGCCGGTGGTGTCAGGTTGGCGTCTGGTAATCCAATCCGGTGTTGTTTTGCCGCCCTTTCACATCCCTCCCCGCCCCCCCCCCCTTCTCCCGCCCTTACAGCTACTGCCTGGGACTAGGGAGGAGGGTTACATGTTTCATACATACCGTACTGTACAAGATATTATATTATGGCTCGTACCTACGAAGTATTTCACGGTAGACGAACGTTACCAACCGGGAGCCCTCCATCACAGACAGCAGCGGCGGTCGCCGGTTCGACCTGTAGCTTTGCTCTGCCTATCATCACACCTTCTTTCCTCTCTTCGCATCACCAGTCCTAATCACTGCATTATTCCTCTATTCACGTCCTTTGCCATCCCTCACCACGACACTAGACGGCCGACTTACTCGAATTCGGCGCGGAGTCTGTTTGGAGCGTGCGATTTCTCAACCAGAAGACCTTTCGATCTGCACTGAATTGGGTGGCTTTGCATCGAGTGAGAAGACGAGTAAATAGGCAGCCGGCGCATCTCGTTTGGGCGATCTTGGGGAATTTGTCGCATCGCCACCAACGAAGCGAGGTCATGTCCCACGATCCGTCATCTGTCCGGAGGCTTTTGCCCCAGAATTCCCATCCCCATTTAGGTTCTTTCCCGGTCGCTCCGCCGACGTATCAACAACCGCCGAGAGAGACTCAGAAGAGTGCGCCTCAACAGTCCAGTCCCAATTCTTGAGAGGATCTTGTCCTTCTGACGTGATTGCGCCTGCAGACTATGTCTTCGTCGACGAGCACAACCGCCACAAGCGGCTCAAGGGTATACTCTTTACCCAGCGCATATGTCTAGATATGTATCCGCTAAATGCCGGGCCATGAAGCTGACGGGAAGATGAATAGTCATGCGCGCTTGTGAAGGATGCCGAAGGCGCAAGATCAAGTGCGATGCCGCTACGACCAACACATGGCCGTGTTCTGCCTGCATCCGCTTGAAGCTGCATTGTGTACGTCCCAACGCTCAATACGACGGATCCCCGACAGAGCAATACGAATCCTCGAGGTCCGAATATGAAACCGCACAAGTTCAAGACAGCTATAGGCAGATGGCCATGTCGCAGCAACAACCTATGATGGGGGGCCAGCCAAAGGTGGCCAGCATGTACGCATCGCATGATTCCTACCCCGACCCACACGGCGTCTACCCGTCCGTCCATTACGGCGACGCAGCTACTGCACAGCACAACATTCCGTACAGCACCGTGCCCTCCGTAGGGGTGATGGACCATCAGTATGCACCCACCAGCGTGTTCCCGACGCCTCCGGTCCACCAGCAGTCGGCTCATTCCGAGTCGTCGCCCGAGTCCTATCAGCAGGATCACTATGGCCAACATGATATTTGTGACGTCCTAGGCGCGCTGAAGCTTGATGAGAGAGGCACTGGTTAGTTTATGTCATGGATCATTCACCGTGATGCAGTAGATCCGCTAATACGGCGAAGCGCCTTACCTAAACAACAAATCAGCTATATTAAACCACGAAGAAGAGCCAGCTGTTGAGGACGTGGATGATTTCAAGAGCTCGTTGCCTCCGTTGACGTCGGGACCCGGCTTGAAAATCCGTATACCACCAGAACTCATGCCTGACGAGGAAACGATCTTGCACTACTTTGACCTTTACTTTGCGAACGTTCACCCCTACGTACCTGTGCTCAACAAACCTCAGTTTTACCATCAGTGGCACAACAACAGGGAATCGATCTCTCCCTTGCTCTTGGAGGCAATTTTTGCTGTTGCTGGTCGTCTTGCTGATGAGCCGGCTCAAGGACAGCAATGGATCGCTCTAGCCTCGAGTGCGTGCATCTCCCGATTCAATTTTTGACGCAGTTACAGCTAACCATGATAGAACATGCCGATTCCTTCTTAGATGTACCGAGACTCAGCACTCTACAGGCACATTTGATCATTCTAAAGGCGAGAGAGGCAGTGCCAAAACGTGGCTACTATTACCGCTCCTGGATATCGGTCGTCAACTGCGTGGCTATGGCCAAAGACCTAGGACTCAACGAACATTTCGAGGACCACCAGGCTGGCAAGCCGTGCGGGTCCAATCAGGCCGAATGCTTGACGAAGACTCGAATCTGGCAAACCATATTTGTGTGCGAGACGATGTTAGCCGCCTCTCAGGGTAAGTTCGTCTGGCTCGCCTTGCTGTAAAACTCTGACGCCCAGCCACAGGTCGAAACGACCTCGCTGTTGATGAGGAGACCATCGACTTCAGCATCCCAAGACACGTTCCCGGCTACGACGACTCGGAGTATCACGTCAGCAGGAACTTCGTGTATCTCACCCGTATCGTGCGAACCATGCACCGAATGATCAGAGCGTATGGCAAGGTCAGGCGAAGAAAGGATTGGGGCATCGATCCGGAACTGACGAGGTTCAACCCGTCATTGACGGGATGGCTCGACGAGCTCCCAACAGACCTAGCCATTACGTTCCCGGCGGACGGTTCACCGCCATGGCTCCCATCTCATTTTATCGGAAACTTGCATTCCTACCACTATCTGAGCATAGTCGTGGGAATCCGGCCGCAACTGAGCTTCCTTGACCCCAACAGCCCGGACGGTCAATGGAAATCGCAGATGATGCTGTCGTACTCCTCGGCGAAAGCCTTGTGCCGCATTCAAGAGTCGATGCTACAGTCATTCGGGCTGAGCGGGCTAAGGTGCATGCAACGGGGTATCAGTTTCACGATATACGCCATTCTAGCTTGTCTAGTCCTACACCTAGTAAGTTACCTAGGACTGTCTTGACAGATTTAACGCTAACGAAGGGATACGCAGGTTGCTTTAACATCTCCGGACCCAGATCTTAACACTGACGCCCGCGACTATTTCACGCGTCATATGAGACTGCTGGAGAAGACGATGGATTCCTGGCCCTTGCCGGAGATGATAAAACAGATCGACGCCGTACGTGAGGCTTTTTCTGCCGACACAAGGAAACCGTTCGTGCTGAAGCCAAGTTTTCCATATGGGAGCCCTACGGCGAGTAATCTCACCAGCCCTCCAAGGGCGAGCACCTTCAAGCCCCCGATGCTTCGTACCAGCTCTTTGGATCATAATATGGACTCTCAGGCCGATCCACATTCCCAAGTCAGTTATATGAAGCATCCCATCACGCCTATTTCCGCTGCATCTGGGGACAACAAGAGTGACTCTTCTCCTGCCGTACAGCCACTCGTGATGATGCCCTCGGGCCAATCCACGCAAGCGCCGCAGATGCCACATGGCATGCCACTGCCTGACACGCCGCCAAGTTGGAACCCGTCCCGTATATTTGAGTAAGTCCTACCTCTTCATCCAAGCATCCCTAGTTTAAGTGCCGCCCGCTGACGAAACCCAAAGCCAGTGGAATACGACGTTTGGTACGCCGCAAACTCAACCCCAGCCATCATCGATGGCGCCAGAGTCCAGATCTCTAAACGTTCCCCCATCTTCAGGTGCCCCCGAGATTCAAACAAACCATGATATGCAGATTGCAGCTGCCTCTATGCCCACGGCATCCCAGCCGTTGCAGCACCAGCAGTACTCAGCTGCGCCTGTACATAATTTCGTGACTCCCGCGATGTGGCGAGAGTCAGTAGCCAGCGTCTACGAGGGCGGACTAAAGAGAGGCTGGGACTACGAGAGCACGGGCTCGATCGCTGACGCCATGGGCAAGCCGCGCTAAACCGGTGGGCACCAGCGCCGCTGCTATACAAAGGAATTTCCTCGCGGATATCTGCGCCTCTCTCGCTACTTGGGCAACAAATCTGCCACGAAATCACGCATGTGATGATCCTTAGGTCCACATCTGGCTGGCACCACCCGGTGACCTTATCAACTTGCTCTCGACACCGCTCAGAGTTATTCAACGTTCATAGACGCTTCAAGCAACTCATGTACAACAGGACTAATCGGCATATTGCCCGGGATTTGGCACAACATTGCCGACGGCTACGAGAAAACATTTTAATATACAGCGGGGTTTATGTACAAGCGCTTTCGTTTTTTTCTATTTTGGTACGAATAGTGCTAGCGCTGGGGGAAGTCCAAAAACAAAAAGTTATTTCGGCGCGGTCTTTCAAGCAGGATTTGAAAGGTGTATCAAAAGGTGGGGCGCTCGTTTTAGCAGTGGGTTTAACTGGGATACAACCGTGGGGTTTCTCGCGACGAGTGGGCGTATTGCGGAAGCACTTAAATAGGGACATTGCCTTAGGATGCAATGCGGGTTCCTGTTCTAAGTCGTCGTTAACCTTTTTCTCCCCGGGGTTGGCGGCGCGAGACTGTTCTGGTCCGGGAACAGCTTTTGTTACATCTATCTGATGCTGGGTGCTACCAATACCAGACATGTCCCCCATATACAAGATATGAACAGCCTCTGGGCAACACTTGCGACCTACTTTGGCATCCCATTGGTAACGAAACCTGTGACGCGATTATGCGAGATAGATGCCGTACGGCTGTCACCTGCCTGAGCAACATCACGCTACCCTTCCTTGATGTACGCCCGTAAGCCGGGATAGGAGTACTGCTCATGCGGATTGCGGTATTATAGCCCGGACATGCCGACAAGCAGCGCGATAGGCAAAGCCCGCCGCATAATCCTCCTAGTTAGGAGTTCCAGCCCACGCGCATTTTTGGGTGCCTTGTGCTACGTACGTGCCAAGACGGCTGACGGCGCAATGCTCGACGTCAACGGGGGTACCAACGCACACAAGGTGACGAACCGGGGTCTCTGCGTACGTATCAACATGCACACGCGCGCATATATTCATATAGAGATATCGACAATGTCCACGGTCGCACACGAGGAAGTAAGGTGTATGTACGCGTACATGACAAACGTAGCAGCGGGGGGGAAAGAAAAAAGGAAAAGGGGGAAATAGAACCGACCGGCAGACGTACCCCGCGGGAGCTGAAAGAACTACTCAGCCAAGCCGGCAACGCGATACGACGGTACGGGATGGAACGGAAACTCTTCTCTATCGACCCGCCCAGCCTTGCACACGAGAGAGTACAAGCTCGCGGGAACTGCCGAGGCTGTCAGCACTGACTGCCAGCCAGTACGCAGAAGAGAGGGACGCCTTCCCCTCCCCTCCACTCCCACACTCCCGGCGCGTGCAACAGAGCGGCAGCGCAGGAAGCCTGCATCCGAGAT
>QJNY01000334.1:0-90844 GCA_004155945.1 Monosporascus sp. mg162
TTCGTAACTTTAACCTCAAATTTATCCGCATAAATATTAATATTAATAAATAATAATTCATAAACAGTTTAATTTTAAGGCTTTAATTATTATTCCGGCGGTCGTTTCTTTATATCTATTTTTGCTAATTAATTATAAATGTGCAGTTTTGTTGATTTTGTATGGGAAATGGCGGCGCGTTGAGGGTGTGGAGCGTTGATAGGGTGGTCGCCTTACTGTTATGACCAAAGGGCTTGGCTCATGGCCAAATGGCCGGAGATTGCAGGACGTGCCCCCCAATGGGAGGTCTTGGCTCACGTGACCGGCTCAAAGGTCTCAAGGGGCTTGACGCCTTGAGCAACTTGAGCCCCTTAAGCCTGCGATAGGCTCAAAGGGCCCGGCCGGCTCAAGGGTTTAAGTCGCTTGAGTGCCTTAAGCCAGAAGTAGGATATATACGCTTATTATTTTCATAGTTGAGATAGCACCAGCTTGCAATAACAATTGGTTACCCAGATTACTATCTGCTATTACCAGACGTAACTATTTGCACCTTTTTGCTCAGATTCCCACGATACCACTGCCAACATAAACCGTACGACTAGGTTTAATAGTTGGTTAAGCCCATAGCCGTCACAATTACGAAGAAAGTAACGAATCTTAAGCGCAATGGTGGATATCAATTGGCGGCTCGTGCGGCATTAATTTTCGGCTCCCGCTGGTAGGTGGAGGAATCTTACTAAATGTACCCCTGCGACCTGTAGCTGACAAGTTTAGCCCATAACGCCGCTGATCTCTCTGGAAGGATTCGCCGGTTCTTTTGAAAGGATTCTCCGGTTTCATTAAAAAGATTCGCGCCAGGGCCCTGACTATAGCCCCAAAGCCACATTCAGGCTGTACCAACGGATATTGGTTCTGGTTTGACATGGGGAATTATATCCGGATATATATTCAGCCATGCCAGTAGCAGTATCTTCCAGAGCCATGGTATCATGCCCGTGGATTCAATCGTTTGTGTCGCTCCCTTTGACACGCCTCTTGTTCCAGCTCCGTTAGGCTTTTCACATTTTCGGCATGCAATACTGCGGGATTTGGCTTTTACTGTTCCCTCGCTGACATTCCTGCTGAAGGTGGCAGCCGGCAACCGGGACCGCATCGCTTTGTACGAGGCACTTTGATCAGTAGAGATGCTCGCCGTTGGCACTTGCCGCGTCTTCGTGGCGGCTCTGGCATTTACATGCCAAGTCTCAGGGACGAACTTCCTTCCTCAGCGCCAGCTTCTTGCCGAATTGGAAGACCCTGGCTGGTTCGAGCAGAATATCCCTTTCCTTGATGTTCCTAACCAACAGATCCAAGCCGTCTACTACTATCGGTGGCAGGTCTACAAGGAACATCTCGTCTATACCGGTGCCCAGTACGGCTACCTGTCCAGCGAGTTCCTGGAACCGGTCTTCTATGGTGGACCTTACGGAGGCATCGTGGCCGCTGCTGGACACCACATTAGCGAAGGGCGCTGGCTGCGTGACCAAAGGTACGCCAATGATGTCGTCAATTACTGGCTTGCTGGGCCTGGGCAGTCCACCAAGCCCGGTGGGGAGGGAGTGGATCCTACCACTTTCGACTGGGCACACCAATACAGCTTCTGGGCGGCCAGTTCGGTGTGGCGACAATACCTCGTGACTGGGGATCGAGAGTTCGTCATCGGGCAACTTGACAATCTCGTGAAGCAGTACCGTGGCTGGGATAACCACTTCAACCCAGACCTAGGCCTTTATTGGCAGGTTCCTGTCTGGGATGCCACCGAGAACACTGCCGCTTCGTACGAGTCGAGCGACCCATATCATGGCGGCCATGGATACAGGCCTACCATCAATGCCTATCAGTACGGAGACGCACGGGCAATTGCCGCCATCGCTGCTTTGAAGGGTGACAGTGCCCTTACCGCCGAGTACGCGAGTCGAGCCGACGCTCTACGGACCGCGATGCAGAGTTACCTTTGGGACAACGGACGTCAGTTCTTCATGCATCGGGCTCGAGACGACAACCCATCAGGACACCTGCTCACCACGCGTGAGATCATGGGCTATATACCGTGGATGTTCAACATGCCGCAAGAATCTGACGTCGTCGCTTTCACGCAGCTGAAGGACTCTCAGGGATTCGCAGCCAACTACGGGCCCACCACCACCGAACGACGGAGCCGGTGGTTCATGTACGACATACGTAACTGCTGTCATTGGAACGGCCCGTCCTGGCCCTTTGCCACTTCCCAGACCCTCACCGCGGTCGAGAACGTGTTACATGACTACCCGGCACAGTCCTACATATCCGCGGCGGATTATTTTAACCTTCTACTCCGATATGCCGCTACCCAGTATAAGAACGGCAGGCCTTATGTCGCTGAGGCACATTACCCTGATACGGACCAATGGCTCTACGACGGGGCCAGCCATAGTGAGGATTATAACCACTCCACCTTCATTGACAACATCATTTCCGGACTCATCGGCCTGCGAGCACAACCGAACGACAGCCTGGTGGTCAATCCTCTCGCTCCGCCGTCGTGGGAATATTTTGCCTTAGAGAACGCTCCATATCACGGCCACCTCGTGACTATCCTCTGGGACAGAACGGGAAACCGCTACGGTCAGGGCCAGGGACTGAGGGTCTACGTCGACGGCGACCTCGCTGGGACCCGTGATACCCTCGTCCCACTCACGGTCCAGGTTGGCGCGGCGCGGAGCCAGGTCATCAACACACAGGTCAACATCGCTGCCAACGGCCAGCGATTTGGTTCGGGGGCGAAACCGTTCGCTTCCTTCACCTCCCCATACGACGATGTCTGGAGGGCCATCGACGGAATCGTTTGGCGCAACGGAATTCCCCAGAACACCCGCTGGACCTCGTGGTCCAGCCCCAACTCGCAGGACTTCTTCGGCGTAGACCTCCGCCGTCCACAGGCGGTCTCCGACGTCCGCCTGTACTTTTATGACGACGGTAGCGGCGTTCGGCGGCCCACCACTTACGACCTCCAGTACTGGACCGGAAGCGCCTGGGCGACGGTCCCTAGTCAAAACCGCGGCTCTACGTCTTCTACGTCGAACGCCCAGACCCGCATCACCTTCCCGCAGATCATCACCTCACAGCTGCGGGTTGTTGCGCCGAATCCTGGTCCAGGGCTGGGTTGGGGTCTGTCCGAGTTTGAGATCTGGACCCTTGCCATCTTCCAGCTGCAAAATGCGAACAGCGGCAAACTCATGGGCATCGAGCTGGAGTCGCGCGCTAACAGCGCCAAAGTACAGCAGTACGAGGATAACGGAACCAGGGATCATCTCTGGCAGTTCATCGGCGCCCCTGGCGGCTGGTTCAAGATTAAGAATCTGAACAGCGGTCTTCTGCTTGCTGTTGAGAATATGTCCACGTCGAATAGTGCACAGCTCCAGCAGTATGAGGACAACGGGTCAGAAGATCACCTCTGGCGGGTAGAATACAAGGGCGACGGGCAGTTCCTCTTACGGAACAAGCACAGCAACCTCGTGGTTGGTGTAGACGGCATGTCGACGGCAAACAGCGCTAACGTAGTCCAGTACGAGGACAACGGGACCCGTGACCATCTGTGGAGCATGCTTCCGGCTGTTCCTGCCAGCTGACATTGGCCATAGGAATCTCCCACTAGTTAGTACAGGGCTGTGGTTAAGATGTCGTTCTCCAGTTTTGTCATCGTTATCTGTCTTCGTACCGCTGCTTCCTTTGCAACTGTTAGATTGTGCTCTTCAGGTCTCGGAGCCATGGTGGATGATAATGTTTGGGATTCTGAAACTCTGTATAATAGCCTGGCGGTCGGAACATAGCAAAGCATGCATAATCCAAACCCCCATTGGAAAAGGCCGAGCCCCGCAACCGCGCCACGCTAAAATACGGGGGCAGTTGTAGCAGCGCAGCCCCGCCGCAGTTTTCCGTTTCCTTCACAGTTCTTCAACCTCATAGAGCAGACCGGCACAATGCCAGAGGCCTTCAAAATATAGAGCGTGGATCAAGAGGGAGGTTAGAGTATGTCAATAATATCACGCATGGCGATAGGCGCCACCAAACTTCGAGCACAGTCCCTGTTATAATTACAAATAAGGATCTCTAGGGAACAATTTGGCAATAATCTCTAGGGAACAATTTGGCAATACCGTATTAACTCTCGAAATTCCGGTTAAAGCCAATGCATGCCAAGACAGGCTAATAAAACGGACCATATATAACTCCGTTGAAATATGCTATTTTTGATTAAGTGGATCGAAAGCCAAAAATACCGCAACAAATAAAAGGGAAAGGAAAAAGCTACTCCGTCTGGGGGAACCTAGACGGTGGGCGCCTTGGCCTGCTTTAGCTTTAGCCGAATTTCGCAAGTTAATACGGGTATGCATTCAGAGCAGGGCCCATCGCGGAGAACTAAAATTGGGCTATGGCTAACCTCGGGACCCCACCTAATGGATTGACCTTGCAATGGATAAAGAAATCCAGTAAAAGGTATATAATATAAATGATTATAACGAAGTAATAAATATTGTTAGAATAAAAAGAAAAGGAAATTTGTATATAACTCTTAGCTGCAGGGGGTGCGAAATGCACCCCATATACGGAAAGACTCCCTTTGATCGGAACATATATGTTCCGTAGCTAGACTACACTAAAGTGCGGTGCGCGTCTTAGAGCACTGGCGACTAGTCGTCTTTTTCAATACAACACAACTGATGTCCCCTGTATCCGACAAGAAGTGCGTTAGCGTATGGAATTTTTTCGCACATTAGTGTAACCGGAAGCGTTAAGCTTTTATGACATATTAATTTAGGTACCAATTGCAAATCTTAAAGTGGTGCCTTCCCAGCGAAGCTGTACGTACTGATGTGGTCGTTGAGTTTGTGCCGGTACGGGCCGCTTGGTGGGATTTGTTAAGGACGAAGGATTTCGATGTAATAGTGACGGCCCCCTCCCCACCCCCTCGGAGCGTCTCGTTTCGAAATACGTTGGGCCAACCTTCCTGTAGCGCCAGGGTATCAGTGCGGAAGTGTAGCCCTATTTAGATGTCGTTCTATTATCGCACCATTTATGGCGTATCTTCTCTCTTTACAAGCAAATTTTAAATTTCATAGATTTTAAAATTACCGAGTCGTCCTTTGTAACTCTGCGTCTCTGAAGAATCGCACCACAGTCGCTTGTGAAATGCTATTAACACTCAGGTAACCCAGTCAAACTCTCTCATCGCTTCAGGCTGCAAAACGAGGCCGCCGTGTCCCGCCAGAGGGGTCACTGACCTGTTCTAATTTCTTACCATACATCAACTAAACGACATGCTAGGGTCATTTTCAGCATAGCCTTCTCGATTTCGTGGCGCATGCATCATGCATTGCGCAGCCACAGAGCTGCGGGCTAACACCTATGAAACCTCCACGAGACTCTGTAGCGAGACGGCATTAACACAATCGCGCCGTCTTTATTGATATCAAGACGGAGCCTAGGTCTTTCGCTTAGCCACCTTCCCGTAGCTAGTATATACTCCCCATAAGGCCCTTATGTGCCTCGTTCCCCACTAGTCGTAATATTATCATGATCCGTCTTCTACAAGTCGATTAGATGTGCTATCAAATTGTCGAACTATACTCGTATTGCAAATGTATGTACTATCAGCACGCCGTAGATCGGTGTGAAGGGTACGGTAGACGAGGCCATGCTATCACCACACGAACAATTCTGGTCGGGTATGCTTGCCTAGAGCACGATCCGTCCCATGAGCCCAGACATTGGGACGCAGATGCAGAGGAGAACGGAGAGATCTCATCCGTATACGAACCCTTGTTCGACAACGATGCCGCTGGCGAGATATCCAGCGTCACCTCCCTAAGCTCCGTCGAGACATCGGGGAGCGTCGCTGAGGCCCTGACGGGCGCGCTGCTCTACGACGAGTTCCTGCAGTTCCTATGGCCGCAGCTTATTCTAGGGACAGGCTCCGCGGCGAATGCAAGGGAACAGATCGCGCAGCTCATATTAAGGTATAGTCTCGACCTCGAAGTTCTGGCCCGCAAGGGTGAGAGCCAGAGTGCCGGAGACGATGCCGCGGCGCTGCTCCGGGCTAGTCGCTTTGTAAACCGCAAGCGCCATATGCTGGCAAGCGAGATCTGTAAGGAGTTTTGGCCCCCGGGACTCGTCGACGGCAACGGCAGTGGTGTTGGTGTAGCCAAGTCTTCCGCCCCCGCCACCATGGCAGATGACTTAAACGACGATAAAAATGACGACGGTCAGGCCGAACTTGGAGGTAATTTCGTCGCGCTGAAGCAGTTCCTGCTCGACTCGGAGCCGTTCCACTGTTTCCGTGACAATGTTGGCCTGCTAGTGGCGCAGCCGTTGGTCCTTCCCGTGCAGATCGGGTTGTTCGATACTGCGCGCCGGTGGTTTGAGAATTTCATGACTTCTACCTCCAAGCCTAAGATCCAGCCGGAGATGACTAGGCTTTCGTTGACGTGTGTAAGTCCAATATTCCATATACCCGAAGGGGAAATGGGGGAGCTCCAACGACTAACAAGGTGCAGACATGTGGTCAACAGCTATATGACGACTATATCGAGAAGGGGCCAGGCGCTCTGGAAGGATTGAAAGGGTCACTCCGTAACTACGGAATTCGTTTCAGAGTCGCAGCAGACCTGGAGTCAAACATGCCACGGGCTGGGTCGTTGGTATCCGGCACCATCTGTCCACAGCCTACGCAGCCAAAAGCTACCTGGTCTGATATACGCCTGCCTTGGCACTGGCAGAATCGGAATAATATCGAGCCTGGGAGGTGTCGTCTGGGCACTGGCGTTGGCAACAACGAAGGACACAACTACATCCTTGCCCTTGTCCCGTTCGGGCGCTGGGTCTCCAAAATCACCCAGGCCGAGGTCTGCACCGTCGCGTCGGACCGTGACTTCTTCTCGCTGCTGAGACTTGTTTATCGCAACCGGCGCGGCATTCTGACGCTGTCGTGGCTGCGCAGGGTGAAGGGCATACATTTCGTGCAGGTAAGTGGGCAATCCCCTCCCAAACCCCAATACCTACCTTCTTTGTCCGGTCTTGTGGAAATTTCAAATGGTCCCAGTATTTACAAGAACTACTGAATATTTATAGCGCTCGCGCAGTTTGATCTCTACCGCGACGAAATCACTGATGTCCGCTCCCGCCCAGCACTCCCGCCTGCCGAGCTAAAGGGCCAATACATCTACGACCCCATGCCCGCGGATCTGGTCCCGCCGATCGGGCCGAATCTGCTGGTGCACTTCTTTGAGAACCCGACGCACGCCGGGGTCCTCCCGGATCTGTACAAGAGGGTGCCGAAGAAGCTGCGCGAGAAGCTGGTCCCTTGTCCGAAGAAGGGGAGTTCTCCCGGGTGGGGAATCGAGTTCGTCGAGGGCGTTGATACCTTCGTCTTCTTCCTCTGCGGCTGTGCGTGCTTCTTGCTGTGTTCGTTTGTGGCGGTAGCTTGGACAGTCGCGAGGGATGATGTCCAAGGTGGATTTGGAATCGGCGGATTCCTGCTCGCTTTTGCGGTATTCTGTGGGGGGATTGTGCACTCTGCCTTAAATGGCCAAGGTTCAGTGTAACAAACATATTTGTCTAGCGGAGGATATTCTTTTTATGCGTAATCGTCTGTCGCAAAAGCGACGCCGCTATTGCATTGCTAGCAACAGCGTTACATATACCACGACATCGTCACTTCTGCATGGCTTGATAGTCGTGGGTCTAGGCATAAGTTGGGTTACTCGCACATTAGTTTTTATACGAGAGCTGTCAGACCCAGCGGAAGACTAAGTCCGTTAGCTCAGCCTTAGCTTAGGCAGCACAGCTACTAACGGAGTCTGCTGATCGCATCACGGGTACAGTTTTCTCTCAGCCGCAACTGTTTTCTGTGTATATAAGGAGGCTTCAATACCCTCTGTTTCTATCTAGGATCTCTCAGAGGTCAACCAGATAATTCATCCTCCTTCAGTCATATATATGCTTCAGTGTGTGATCCAGGGTCTCATAAGAGCCATATATTACTTTTTTGTACCTGCCGACGGCAAGGTAAAGTCCCGAAGGCTGTTTACTGCGACTTTCAGCCCGTTAAAAACGCGTAACTGTTCTATTATAACAATTGCATTATTATTACGAAGGTGCTAATTATGAGATTAACCTTATACTAGCACTTTGTAATATTATAATAATTAGGGCCGTTATGATACTTAATAAAGCTATTGTCGGCAGATCAGTGCTTTTAGATGTTGCCCGATAGTGATCCAGGCTGCAGGATGTTAACTGGGATACTCTTTTTCGGCAGACCGTCTTTATTCACTTAATAATGTATGCAAGGGCGGTAGCTGTCAGCTAGCTAGGGAGTGCATAGCACACCCCATATACGGTAAGGTCACCTATTGATCGGCATATATATGTTCCTTAGCTAAGCTACTTAAAGTTGTACGCGTGCTATAGCACCTGCAACTAGCCGAATATACCGACACAACTGATATCCCCTATATCTGACAGAGCAAGACCGGTTAATGCGCTGCTCAGCCAAAGGGGTAAGCAGAGTTAATACAGGCTGATAAGCGGCTAAGCGTGGCTGATGAATAGCTGAGCCGAGATTAAGCCGGGGAGTGAAGAGGCCGCAAAAGTGGCCACCCTTGCCGATTCACATGTCGCTTGAGTTTTATGAGACCCTGACATCACACACTGAAGCATATATATAACTGAAGAAGGATGAATTATCAGATTGACCTCTGAAAAAGGTCCTAGATAGAAGCAGAGGGTAGCGACCCCTCCTTAACTAACAGACTCAGCTGATAGACCTAGTTTTCAGCTGGGTCTGACAAGTTTCGCCTCGTAGTACCATACTACTAGCACTTTTACTGTCTCGTCTTCACTCTTTTCAACTCATTATGATACTGACATAATCTTGAGAACAAGGGCGCTGATCAAAGGAATCCCATCGAGACGCCACCGAGGCATATTAACGGACATGAGGCACCGAGGCCCATCAAGGACATCGTCCACTGGGGCGCCACCGGACTTACTAACGACAGCTCGACCTAACTGACACTTCACTCAGCTAAGTTCTTCACCCTTTCCCTGCACCCCTTCCCTCGTGTCTCTGTCTTTCTTCTCATGGTTGTCCGTCTGTATGAGTATTTTGTACGAATTTTGTTTCACAAGGGGGCGTCAGTGGCGGTCCGGCTTACTACAGAGCTACACTAAACAAATTATATCAAAATCATCCCTCACCATCGATGTTGAGTCCGGGCCAATCTTATAATGATGGTACCCAATGCCCACCCTCTCAAAAGTCCGATAGCTCCCTCGACGACTTCTGGTCTCCCTTAAAATTAGAAACCACTCTCGAACTCTCGGCCCCTTCTTTTCGAGATTGGCCCCGACGACAAGACAATAGTACTCGTCGGATGAAGTTCCACTCTGGAGACGTTCATCTAATAAGACCTCGTATCGATATGACGGGCGTTCGGACGGCCACATGTAGTTGACAATGAATTTGAGCAAGCGACCAGCGTGACCATTGTGACCAGTATACATGGACTCGTCCGAGGATGTTTCGTATAGAGCCACGGGCCAGAGAGAACCAGCCGCAATGATGTGTCCCGACGTGACGCTTCCAGTGGGGTTGAGTGGCGAGAAACTGCATTTGACCTCACGTATCACCACCATTTCCGTAAAGTCGAACTGGTACTGCTCGGCAAAGTACTTGACGCCTGTCGACACAGAGGCCCACGACCAACTTGGTGCGACGTAATCCGCAAATCTGCGCGGCTCCCACGGGCCGCTGACATGCCACAGGAGATCTTTGACGAACTGGCCGCGCCACAACCCCGCAAAGTAGTCTGTGTGGTCGACACCGTTCATCTTCAACACCAGTTGAGCCAGCCCGGACATTGCCGTCAGCTTGTCTTGGTGCCGGGTCAGCCGTCGTCGACTGTAGTGTTCTACCATTCTCTGCCAAGCCCAGTACACCGCCGCGGGCGACGTCCTAACGTAAAAGTCGCTGATGTGAGTGCTGACATATTCACAGCGGTCGTCATCAGAGTCTCCGGCGGTGGAGGGTAAGGCGGACGTGGCGGGCCGTGCCACAACTAAGTTAGCCAACATCTTGGGTAGGATATATGCGCTGTACTCCGACTCCGATGTCGCACCTGCATTGCATTCCCATATCATATCCGTCTTTGTGAAATGTAAGATCCGGTAGGGGAGGATGGTCTCCTGGAATGTCCATGCTCTCTGGGACAGGGCCGACTTGGTGATGACGTCGGGATCCGTCTCACAGTTTCCTGGGGGAACATAGTCGACGCTGTTCATGTGTATCGTGATCGGAAAATCTTGTGACTCAAACATCATCTGGAAACTTTTCCATCTGGAGCTAGATAGTCGGCGCAGAAACCCGCTGGTGCAGGAAGGTGACTCTTCGGCGGCAATGACGAGATGGGCGTTCGAATAGATATCGCACATCATTGCCGACTCCAAGTACCAGTCGATTTGGTCCACGTCGTCTTGGATGATACAAAGTGCGTCTACCCAGAGAAACCTGATGTTTAGAAGTCTGCAAACGATTATGGCATCTCGTATTGTCTGATATAGTCGGTTGCCAGTTAGCTTTGAGAGTCTCTGAAATGCAGGAGCTAGCAAGATGTGAAATATAATACGAGCCTCTGATAGAATTTTAATTGGTACTCCTTTACGAAACTGCTCAATGTTGCCCCGAGTCGTCTTCACGGTCGTGCAAATATTCTCACCCCAGCAATAGCTTAACGCGGCGTAAGGCATGCTAGTCTCGAACTGCTCCACGAGCAGGACCTGGTCGTTGTTGCCGCTGAGATCAATGAGACGGTTAGGCATGAAGTGAGCGTCTCGAGGCGCGCAGCTCTCGTGATTGTCAGAGCAATAGTCTAGCCATCGTTTCACCCTATGATGATCAAAGTGGCTGGAATGGGTATGGATGGCCGGCAGAAAGTGGCATTGGCTTGTAAATGGAGCTAGAAGGGGTTCATTCAGGTCAGATAATCCGACTGTATCTGGCTTTCCAGGGGGTCTTTCGTCACCAATGATGAAACTGAAACTGTACGGCCAGCCCACTTACTTGGCTGGACGTAAAATGCGAATGCGGTGGCAGAAGCCTGCACAACCATAAGTCCAGAACAGTTTTTCCATTTAACAGGTTGGGATGTCTCCTTGACCGGGCATTTAGGCATGTGCAATCCTTTACAGACTGCTTCAACTAAAACGCGGCAGCAGTCACAACCATTGTCAGCGGATTGGGCATAGATGTGTAGTTCCCCTTGCCCGCTAGACCCCTCGGCTAGTCCTTCGCACGTAGAACAAGATACAGGATTCTCTCGATCTTGACTCGAGCTGCGAGAGGTTGCTGGTAATCCCGTTAACTGATGGGATCGTTTCGGACTAACGAGTCGAAGTAGCGGGCTCTTTACCCGAGCATCGGTAATTGCGGAACCTGTGGATAGCGAGGTCGAAGGAGCCATATAAAGTACGTTGGCAAGTTTCTTCGTTGGAGAATTTGCTGGATGTGCGTTTGCCAAGTCCTGTAGCTGCTCTTCCGCGTTAACACCAGGGGCTGACTGTTGCCTGACTCTTGCTGGCCTTCAACTTCTGAATCTCAATAGTGCATGATAACCATGAGCCTTGACAAAACAGGAAAGAATTCAAGAAGAATTGGAACAGGTCGTGTGATAGACCGATGTCTAGAAGCTGCTGTTGTTCCTGGCTAAGACACAAATCCGCAATATACCGTAGTTTTAATATACCGAGAAAGTGAGGCTACGTCATGCAATACCGCCACATAACATTCTTGGCCCCCAAGTGGCGGTCCTGGGCTTCTCAAGCCTCCGTCGGTGATCCCCGACATAACGCCAATAGCAAGGCATAGTCGTTATGTTCACTGATAAAACCCGCGCTTCCATCTCGAATCAGAGTGTCCTAGCCCCACCTAACTTTCTGAATCACAACACTTTATTTTTGTAACACAACCGTTAACTTTTGATTTATGGGATTTCAAAGCGATATATTTTAACAGCCAAAAGGTTGTCAACGAGCAGCCATATATCATTTTGTAGCTCTCGCCGAAGGCGATATGTTGATACCAGATACACCTTTATAACTGCTATATTCTGTAAGACAGAAGGTCTTATATAAGGCTTTTCCATTTGGACTATATATATTCTTGAGTAACTTAACCACTGTAACATGTACTAAGGCACATCTAGTATCATTACGAAGCCCTCGTCGAGGGCTACATAATGATATATGGATGCAAACCAAGGGCCTTCAGGCTGTTAAGTATATCGCTTTAAACCGTATATTCGAAGTTGAACGTTGCCTTGCAAAGAAGGGTGTGTGATTCAGAAGCTAATTGGGGCTTGGGCACCCTGATTCGAAATGGCAGTATTTTCGGGTTAAAGAACCTCATTTACCTCTAATAACCAACTGGTAGAAACCTTGAGGCGTTGAGACGCCAACGGCGGCTCTTGGTCTTAGGCGTGGCGCGCGCTAGTGCCAGTCTCCGACTACGAAGACCAGAAGGATTCCGGACCTTGGCGGCGACGCTCCATCGCAGGGGAGGGTTTAGGACTATGAGCGGGGAGCCCATCAGAGAAAGTGGTGCGGCGAGCCCCACCCGCAAGCGTGTCTCATGACGGGGAGGTGGCAGCGGTGGAAGATGAAGTCGCGATCCCGGTGTTCCTGCCAAGGGCCCGAACCTCAGGAGCCCCAGCGGTGCCGTGCCAACACGTCCTCGAGCGGCCGGTTACCCGCGCGGCTACGGCAGGAGCGCCTACTGTAGATTGTCGTCATCGGGCGTAGGCGAGCCCGGGCAGTGGGGACGGAGAAGGGCTGCTGCGAATCGCTGGTCACTCTGGGCCCGCTGAAATATCGGACCGCGCAGGCCTACGACGGCGAATGAGCCGCCGCGATGCAGAATTCCAAGGCGGGCGCGAGCTGCGCCTCCAACACGCGGACTGGCGCAAGTACATACGACATCTCAGTCATGTAATCTCGCGGCGGGATTCGGAGACGGCCCAAGAGAAACATATCATAATGAGCGTAAATCCAATATTCATATGGGGGTATCACAAAACGTCCTTTAAAGCAAACCATGCAGCCCTATTTAGTAGCCACATCGGGCAATTCCAAGCACGTCAATCACATTTCAATCCAGTCCCGTCCAATCTCATGCCGTTACGCGTGGCGCTTCGCTAAATACTCACCCCGAGCTTATGCGTGAGGACGGCTGCTGAGCTCATACGAGCCAGGGACCTGTGGTTGGCCGTAATACTGGTGCTGCGGAGGAGCAGGGGACGTCGGGGGCTTGTACTCGGTGCCCTGGTAGGGCGAGAAATACCCGGCGGCCGGAGGGTTGCCGTAACCGGCGTCATACGCCGGGTTGGTGTTGTTGGCGTAGTTGGCGTACACGGGCGGCTGCAGGCCGTAGCCCGACGGCATGTCGGCCGGCACCCCGTTGGCGGCCGGCGCGTAGCCGCAGACACGCAGGGTGCCGCGGCGCTTGCGGTGGACGAGATTCGCGCCGTAGACAAGCTGGGCGATGGCCGTGCCACTATGCGATGGGGTCGAAAGTTAGCAGGAGCTTTTGGGAGAATTTGTTTTCGCTTGCGCGGAGAAGGGAGACGGATGGAGGGATGCGAACGTACGCTACGATGGCGCACAACACGATATCCAGCGGCGACAGCGCGATAAGGTTCAGGATGAATGGGATGGTCCAGATGAGCGTCTTGATGCAGGCGGAGGTGAGGTACAGCGCCGGATGCATGCGCTTGCAGCCGATGAGGACCATCTCCGCGATGTCGAGGACTATGGTCAGGCCCGCGATCGCGATAAAAATACCGCCGGAGATTCTGCCGAGAGGTGAGCTTGTTTGTGTACGAGATCACAGAGTGCCCTCGCTTTCCCCTTCGGGCGCGGGGGCCGGATTGTGGAAAAATCACACGTACGCGGTAAATCCGGGTAGCCCAACATCGTCCACTACAGTCAGCAAGAACGCCGCCATGCCGATGTAGATCAGGCACACGATGATCTGGAGCACCCACGCCGTGATGTTGATGCTCTTCCGGTACGGATAGTCGAAGACTGCCATGTTGGGCCAGCGGCTTTTATCTGTTTGTAGCGTAGATCGTGCTATCTTTTGATGTTCTTCTGGGTTTGTTCTGTCGTGCTGGCTCTTTATGAACGAGTAGATTCCTAGCGCGATGTTGAAGCAATTTATTCTAGATTCTGTGAACCCAAAAGGGAAACCACAGTGAACAACTAAATAAGGTGCAGGGACAACTCATCATATATCGGCTTGGAGACACGGGAATATCGGGCTGTGTCACCCCACAAGATTAACCGCCAAGACAGTCCAGGCTGGAGCTAGATGGACCGCGAGGTTGGGCTGAATCATTACTTCTCCGGGGTGGCATCTCAGCTTGGTGGGTCCCGAGCAATTCCAGGGCTTGGGTCAAAGGGCCATCGCTTATCGCATGTTGGATCCTGGTAGGCAAGTTCCACAAGGGGCTAGTAGCTCGATTACAACAGAGAGTGACGTGTCTCCTTTCTTTACATTATACGACATAGTCTTTTGTGGTTCGCACAGATATTGCGGGAAGAGTAAGGTCTCGGATGATCTCTGACTGCCTCAGTTGTACCCTTAGGGTGTGTTCGATGGATCTCAGCGGCCGCGAAGCATGTAGCTTTTCGCCACTCGCCCTATATAAGCATAACGTCTTTCCCTATTAGGAAGCGTTTATCGCGAGACTTCATGGGCAGCGGCCGCGAAGATGATCGTAATGTACCCTTGGCAACCTGGCTGGGCTAGCTTATCGCGGCCGCTGAAGAAGCGGCCGCGACGGAAAGCTGCCGTCGCGGCCACTGAAGCAGCGGCCACTCACACTGATTTTGCCCTTTATAATCTTATATGTCGTCAATCTTATGAAAAATCGACAATGTCAAAGGTTAATAGGAAGGGGAAGGGGGGGTGGTTTGCTTTCGTAAGCAAGTTTAAGCTTTAAGGTGTACATAGGGCAAAATACATGGATCCTTACGTTAAATAAGTGGGGCGAAAATGTCACTTTTCCCTTCACCTGCCGCTGCACCGAACACACCCTTACATAGCTCTTCCAGATCAGTAGGACGCAAAAGTTAATTTAAACAGGCAGTGGTCGATCTGTCGGTAAATCTCGTACATACTTAGTATTATCTCGCGAACTTATTTCGTCTGGGGAGGCGGGACAGTGGGCCCATTAGTCTGCATCGGCTTTGGATCAATATCTTGAGATGACACGGTGCTCTGGTTGACCAATCAACTGCGGACTGCGCTTCCAAACGATTTAGCCTTGAGGTACAGCCGCAACTAATTATAGAACGGCGCATTTCAATAGACGCAAGCCAAACACCTTTCAGCAATCCCACCAGCGATCATCCATACCAAGCTATCAAGGGTGGCAAGTCGTGGACAAAATGATTGTCACACCATACTCTTTACCACTTGAACCTCAGCAAAATGGTACCAATGGATAAGTCATTGTATATGCCGAATTCAGAATGTATATTACTTAACAGGATAATAATAGGCAAACCGACAATATCATTACCTTCGTTTTCAGCGTTTTTGGTTAATTTTCTACAATCTTTGAAAAAGTTGCCGCGGAATAAATTGCCCTGAATCGATGGGGGAATGTGTCAATTATTTTGTCCACAACCTGGGTGATACTCTAAGTCTTACTTAACACGGCGATCTGTCGCCAGCGGGTAAACGGTTAGGGCTCAGGGTTAGTCCTGGGCTAGTCCTAGGGTCAGAGCTAGGCCCCGCGGGGGGGGAGGGGTATCAGGGGCCGGCGGGAGGCCTCCCACTCAGGTCTATGGCTTTGATATTCGCATGTGTGGTGATGCTAGGGGAGATGTTGGTGTTATGGCAGAACTGCCAGCCGTGTCCAAGCCACCACTTGGTTTGTATGCAGGCCGGGAGGACTGGGCTCACAGGGCTGAGACTGGCAAGAAAGAAGAGGTCTGCATCGCCTTCTTTTTTTGGCTGCAAGGCCACCACATATATTCACAGTCGGCCATTGGTCGCCAGTTCTGTGCCGCCAGAGTAGCTGAATTTTCCCCGCTCTATTCTATAGCTATGTATGTATATTCCGGTCATAGCTAGTACGTATCTCGTTAGGTCGTCAGTTGTTACGGTCTGCTATCGGGTCCTTCATCTGCCCTCGAGCGCGGCAGCCGCGCGCTCAAGGAAGGAATTGAAGTCCTTGATCTGCTGGAGGCTTCCGCCTCCGTTGCCATCAGGGGTGGCCTCGCTAGCTACTCTAGAGATCAGGAGTTCGAGGTTCGCGAGGTCAGCTGCCTTTTTGTCCTTGGGCCCGAGCTCCGGCGCGGATCTCCCGTTGTCGACTGCCAGCTCGATGTCGTGCATAGCGGACGATAGGTTCAGGAGGTGCTGGAATTCGGGTTAGTGAATGTGCGGATTGGGGTGGCTGTCTGGGACCAGCTGGACGAAACCTACCAATGACTCTCTGTCCTCCCTCTCGTGTCGGATCCTCACTGCATCCATCTTCAGAGCCACTTGCTCCCTCTCGGCACGGATGCGCAGGATTTCGGAGCGTAGCGCCAGTTTCTCCTTCTGGACTGACCGTACCCGCTTCTTAAGCGCATGCATTGTATCCAGAGCGATAGTCTATCATCTATAAGTTAGAATACCACATCTCGTCCCAATAGCGTGGATGAAACTCACATGCTCCAAAAGCCGCGTCCGCAGCTCCTCCTGAAACGCCTCGATAGCCCGAAGCTTGGTCCTAAATTCCTTCTTCGCAGCCGAGTCCGCGGCTTGGGCGGCAGCTTGATGCAGCGTTTCCAGACTGGACTCGATGACCTCGTCACACATCTGGGCGAGGACATCGATCACGTTGACTCCGCCGCGATTCGCGAATGGGATATCAGAGTTGAGTATATCCGCGTCCGTGTCGTCCTCATTCAGGTGCGCGTGTTTGGTGTATCGCTGGACGGTGATAGGAATGGATTCTCCGTCGTTTCGCCTCCGTACCGAAGGTTTCCCCTTCGGCTTCTGAGTCTTCGGTTGTACCTGCTTCGCCGGGCTCTGCCGTGTGCGCGTCTGCCGCCTCTTCTTAGCCGGCTCGATATCTTCGACCCGGTGCGAAGTCAGCTCGGGCGATTCTTCCCGTGCCGGACTCGCCCGAGGTCGCTTGCGGCCGATTCGGCGTGCGGCTTCGTGAGCGTCTATCTCCTCTGCCTGCTCGTCGTCCGTATCTGACCGTGGCACCTCCCCGCCATGATCGGGAGACTGGGGTGGGGACTTGGTCTGTCCCTTTGGCTGCGGCTTCCTGGCACTACTAGTGCTCGCAGCCAGGGGCGAAGAGAGCTCGTCTTCGTCGTCGGCAATGGTACTAAGCGTGCTCCGTCGGGGTTGGCTCCGGACAGAACGAGTGGATCCGCTCGCGGCCGTGCTATTGGTCTTCTGTGGCGGCCGTGTCATTGGTGACGAAGCCTCGTCTGCCTGGACCGCCGGGCTTGATGCTAACCTAGATCTTGCCCGTGTAGGACGCGTTTGCAGATCAGCAGGTGTCGCGGTGCTCTTCCTCGTTTTCCGTGCAAGGGGAGAGGACGTAGTCATCTCGCTCGTGGTCCTGAGCTCTTCTTCCATGACTGCCCTCTGCAGCCGCGCGCTCTGGGTCGCCGCCGCATTGCTGAGTCTGATTCGCCGTCTATGCCCACTCCCGGGAGCTTCGGCTGGACTCTCGGTAACTTCCTCCGTGATGCCCAGTCCCGCGGATAGCCCGGAGACTAACGAGCTATGTGATCCAGGCACCGGCACAGCCGTCGGGAGAGATTCTAGCTCGTCATCCTCGGCCTGAATCTCTCCTTCCCCTTCTTCCTCTCCTTCGCCTTGCTCCTCTCCATCTCCTTCCCCTTCTTCTCCCACCGTTGGGACATGGACATCTTGGAGGACATCGTCGACACTGGGAGTCTGTTGTACTATATCATAGGGATCTGACCTGGGCGGGTTGAGCCTTGCTGAGGCCCTCGAAGCACTCGATCGTATTTGCAGGCTTTCTAAGGACTGGGATGGAGTCGGGACGGGGCTGCTTTGTACTCTCAGAGCACTCAATCGGGCCGAGACCCTAGAGACACTTGAGCCCTTCAGTGTACTTGCCGGGGCGTCCTCGGGATTTAACCGTCGTCGCTTCGCAGAGGTGTTGGGCTCGGTCCGGTAAGCAGGCGCGGGGGGTGATATTTCGGGCGATTCTTCGGCTACGGGGAGGACGAAATTGAAAGAATCGTCTGCAACTTCATGACGTCTACAGGAATATAGTCAGTATGCCTGCTTTCTTGCTTGGCGGAGGGACGTCCATACCCGGCCCCACGCATGCGCTGTTGCATGCGCTCTTCGCGACCTGGCAACTTTCAGTACGCCGACAGTTACAGAACGGGATGATATGAGCCTACTGGCAGCCATTGATTCCTACAAGTCTATCAAATTTGATAAATCCTTAACAGCAGCCGGCTGTGTTTTAACGAGCGTAATTAATTAGTGAAGTTGACGCGTCTTGACGCGCTGCTGTAGCACAATTGAAGATGATGGGCGCTGGAGGTCCCAAGCACTTCAGCTGCTATTGCCTTTTGGCAGCTGGCACAGGCAATTACAGTGATTAGGTATCTAGTAGACAACCAAAGGCTCGGAACCAGTTGTCTCCACCAACTCCCGAGTCCCACACCTCGGAGGACCGAAAGCTAAACATATGAAACTGTCAGCAGTTGTGGTGTTTGTTGAAAGGACGTTGAAAGGGACAAACGGGCTTTGGTTTGTGGCCCTAGGATTGCAAGGACAAAGGAGCTGAAGCCTATATGTGGCTGCTCCCCCCCCCCCAGTTGTAGGGACAGAACAGACAGCAACCAAGAACCCCCACCAGTCTGGCGAATCGCAACACTGCCCCGACAGAAACATAATACCACCAGTAAACCACTAGCGGCGCACGAGTTGCAACTCACAGGGGTATTTTCAGTTACACACTAGTTACCTCCACCAGCCCACTATTTCCCGAGTACGGCTAGTATCCATCTGGAATGTAGGAATAACAACAGGGGGGTAACAACAATTAGCGTAAGTTTTATCATTTTATTATTTACGATAACTGCCGGAGTTTTAACGTCATTGAAGCCATTTACGCGGTTTTATGGGTATTAAAGTCTAGCTTAAAGATGTTAAGAAATAACGCCTTCTGTGTTCCTCGGTGCTGCTTTAAGCTGCCGAACGCCTTTAATAAGTGGGATAAGATAGAGCGCTGCTTAAAAAGTGGTAGAAAATAGCAAATGAACTGATTGAGGTATTTTTTGTATACAAAATGTATGGGAATGTACATACTGGTTTGTTTAGGGGTCGTGTGGGATGGGTGGGGAAGAGTCACTGAATCCCTGTGAATTGTAGCCCCGTTCCATGCAGCCTTCTTTCCCCGGTCCGGGCCCTATTCTAACCATTTCCAGCTTAAGACTCTGCAAGGTCAAATCGCCAAATCCATTTATCCAACCAGCGGCTGAGAAGTAACGCCACCATTGTCAGTATTCCGCTGTTTTCCATCGCGCGGCCCGGGCGAGTCGTGGTCAAAATAATTGACACACTTTCTTGGGACCCACTCGCCGAAATCATGGGTGATTGCGGCCTGCCGGGCAACTCTACAGTAAGTAAACCAATTAGCAACCCGAATATAAGGGGATGTTGCTCTCTTGCTCGCAGTTGTTCTAGGTATTTAGCATAGGGACAGATTTCTCAGGTATACTCTACTAAGCCTTATCACTCAAAGTGATTTTGTAAACCCAGGCTTGCTTCATGGTCTGATAGTACGACGAGCCACTCGTCCACATCAAGCTCCTTCCCTGTTTAACCAGCACTTTGTATCTTATGGGTAAGAATGGTATGCCAGAATGGCTCGCTTTGGCTCCTTATGAACTCCTGGGGTGACCACCCATGGCATATGATACCCTCGCGCACGCATCGGGTTGATATCGGGATGACGGCCTCTTCAGCTATAACACACATTCTTCCATGACTTATAATTCCGACTTGTCAACGACTTGAGCATGCCTTGACTCTGGTGTCCGTTATTGCTTGTTACTCCGCAGTTATAAGCAACAACTCCTCTGTTGTTCTCCCATCACCGGAACGATCTAATATGAGTATTCGTCTACATGTCCCCTCCCACAGCGACCATGTAGCAGGAAGTTAGCAGTCAGGGGTCGGCGTGCCCGTAGCTCCAATGCCTTAGGTCAGCTTGTTCTCCTTATGGCCCCGTTCCATGCTAAGGCTACGCGTATGCTAAAGGCGTAAAGACGACCTAATATGCACCTAAAGGACACAAGTAACATATTATATACGTATGAGGGATACCTTAGGCATACCTTACCTCGCCGACACTGGTTGCTATAGGACTTGTGCGGGTCCCTCCGCCCGATTCTTCCCTCTCTTCAATTTTCTTCATCTTCACCAAGCTTCCTCAGCACTCATTGAAGCGAGATCGAGGAATCTTGCACCCTTTCTTTCTTTGCCTTGCCTTTCCTTGCCCAACTGGAAGATCTATCTTCAACTCCTTTCCATACGCATCGAGGCTGTGAACAACCTTGAGAACGCATACTCTTCTGTAATGGTTCTTCGCGTTCACTGCGTCCTAGTGCTCGGTGAAGTAATAAGGAGGATTTCCACACCTTTTCTTCTATTTTTCCCTCGCCACTTGGCAATCCATCTTGAGTTGCTTTCCGTACGCCTCTCGTGAGCAATCCTGTACCTTGAGCATCCCCTACTCCTTCGCGATCAAGCACGACTTTCGCATGAGTACTCCCTTCCCACGACTGGAGAAAGACACACCCTCGAGATACTGCCACTTATTCCTTGACGCTGTCTTCGTCGACGAGTAGCTTCTCGGCAAGAAAATCTCTGCAGTTGCCCCAGCCTCGCAGGCAGGATTTTATTTTTCTGCACACACTGATAGAAGTTCTCTCCTCTCCGCAATTCGACCTCTGTTAGCAGTCAGCGATTGTACATCTCCGACTCGCACGCATCAGACAAGGAAACTTGATTTTGTTTACTCTCTCTCGGCCTCCCGCTCTTCATTTTTCAGAGGTAAGCTGCCCCGTCAATCACTCGCACCTCATCTCCCGCTTTTCATCTTCAGAGGTAGGCGCCCTCGTTGACCAAGCCCCATCACAACCCACATCCTATAAATCAGAACACATAAACATTCCATCCCAAGGATTCAGACCGCAGAGGTCGTGCCCCCGTAGAGCAGAAAAATGCGATGAAGGATGACCTACTGACTTGGACTCCAGTGTTCTTGCCAATTCCACGAGCCCTGCGCTATCGTCGACAGTGCAACTGGATATACTCGAGCAGGCTAAGGGAGATTTAAGTCTCGGCCATCCACATAGCACCATATCCATACCTGCTAGGTTTCTTAGCCAAGTAAGTCCCAACCCGAGCGGTAATGAAGATACGATGAGGAAGTGACACTGACCCGGGATGTCAGAGTCCTCCACACTTACGTACCCATCATCGCATGAGCCACTAAGAGCGTCTCCCCAATCAAACTCAATTCACCATGTGCTTCGTCACGCGCCTGGCGTGCCAGGTCTGCAAGGCCAAGGACAAGTACCTCTTCCACCCGTGCGCGTCGCTGCTGGGGACGGAGGTGAACCCAGCGGACCAGGGCCCGCTGCCGCAAGGCAAGCACTTCCACTGCCCGGAACTGGAGTGGCCGCTGCCCGAGGAGCCCGAGGGCACGAGCCACCACATCTGCGACTTCTGCCTCCGCAACGGCGTACTGTACTACCAGCGCACCGTGGCCATCGAGCAGGACACCGTGTTCAACGAGAGACACCACGAGCTTCTGTACCACCCTACCCGGGAAGGTTCCGCTGAGGAGGCGGAGGACCCCGATTTTGAGGAAGTTGGCGATCAAGAAGCCGGCCTCAAGGGGGTCGGCGCAAATGATGAGGATTCAGATTATGTGGATGTCGATACTGAGGAGGGCGGCGTCCAGGAGGTCGGCGTCCAGAAGGCTTCCATCAAGGGGGTCGGCATCCCGGTGGTCGACGCCAAAGAGGCCGGCGTTAAGAAGCACGGCGGCCTCATGAACCTCTATTTTAAGGGGGCTTACCAGGAGGTCTTTGTCAAGGGTCTCGGCGCTAACGAGGTCGGCATCCAGAAGATCTGGGTCAAGGGGGTCGGCATCCAGGAGATCTTCATCAAAGGGGACAGCGTTAAGGAGGTCGACGTCAGAAAAGATGGACGCAAGGGTGCAGAACCTGAAAAAAGGGACACGTCGCACGTGCCGAGGGCACCCCGCCTGTTCCCGCATGCGTCCGAGATTAAGGGCCGTTTCCCTCCGAACTGGGGCGAGGTCAACCCGCGCTTCAAGGCTCTGATCGTTCGCAGGTACTGTCGGGACAAAGACGAGCTCCAGCTGTCGGGAGTCAACCATTGGTACCCCGTCGACAAAGATAAATCTTTTGAGAATCACTGGCAGCCCAGGCTCACCGACGAGCCATACCGTGAGCTCACGCTGTGGATCCCGTGCTGCACCATCTGCAAGAAGCCGTCGTTCACCGCCGACGGCGGCATCGATGGCGTCGAGTTCGAGCCGAGCGCCATCTTCTGGAAGTGGCTCTGCCGCCTGCAGAGTGAGAAGATGATCGTCACGCGCCTCAGGACGGGGTTCATCCACAAGCCTTGCGAGACTTGTGTCAATCTCGAGTTTGAGTTGCGGCAAAAGGTGTCGAATTACCTGGGGGCGTGTGGAAACATCGAGGCCTGGGCCATCTGGAATTGGCTAATGATGCGGGGAACCGGCTGGGTCGACTTCTGGAATCATGAATCGACCAATGTCGGCTTGCCTGATGCAGAGCCCTATCCGCAGAAATACTTCATGCGGCTCATGGCGGCGGGCTGGAAGGCCAGGAGTGGTCTTCCCTGGGAAGACACGGTCGACCTCAACCCGCCGGTCTCTTGCACGGTTGCCATGAACGTGCATGAGAAACCGTTGTTGCGCCTCTCGCAGTGGAACAAGCTGGCTGGTGTCATGGGACGGCCTGACCCAGTATTCCAGCCCCCGCCACCGTCCCCAACGCCGGCACAGCCCTCCCTACCGCCCCTGGAACCGGCATCTACACCTGCACCTGCACCTGCACCCGCACCGGCCGGGGCCAACGTCATGCCCGCTGCTTCCACACGGAAGCGTTCCGACAAACTTACCGTGCGGGTCCGCAATCGGCGACAGTGGACGATGTGGCTGGCCGGCACGCTGCCCGACGCCCCCGGATGGCTTGATTGGTGCGGGAAGAAGAGGTACATTACTGTGATGGGAGCTATGATTGACGAACAAGGTCGTGCAGCAAAGGCCATAAACGGAGTGCGTGCTCCCCCCAAGCCGCAACAAGTGGCTGTTGTCAGTCAGACGCCCCTGTTAAATGAACATACTGCTGGCGCCATGCAACAACAGGAGGGTGGTTTCGACCAGATGCCTGTGGTGAATGGAGATCCTGCCGGCGATGCAACGTCGTCTCAGAAACGTCGTATAAGTGACGCCGCATCGAATACTGAAGCGAAACGGGTCCGCTTTGAGAATGGCTCGCCGAACGGCTATGCGAGCCCACCCAAGTCCGGTACCTATGGCGATTCGCCCTATCCTACCAGCGAGAAGGCCAGTGCTAGTCAGTCGTCGAATGGCCTTGAAAAGGATGACGGCAATCTCTGTGGTGACAGGCAATTTATGGATAGCGTCGCCGAGTCAGTCGCCAGCCCATCCCAGCCCGAGGCCCAAGACCCTTCCGAGGGCGTTTTCACATTATGCGCGCATGGCTTCTACCATCTGAACAATGGCATGTCGCCACGAGATAGATGGAGTCTGGACTTGGGTGTCAAGGACGATGAAGAGGAAGTTTGAGCATACGTCGAAGCCAACCATGGTACGAAGCGTGGCTGAACTCGCCATCAGAGCCAGCGCCGAGGAAAATCGATCACAACAGTCGGCAGTTATGCGAGTCGCCGACTTTCACGAGAAAATCACGAGCAGTATCCCCAAAAACAGAAGGAGCTTGAGAATAAAGAAAAGATAAAGTGGTTTTGACTACGGACACAAGTTGGGTAGCTAGGTACCTACGAAAGTAGGCAGGTCGAGTCAGGATAAACAGTCTCATCACCGCATTCCCGCAGGGTAGACCAAGGCGATCCGGAAGGGATTCGAGATGGTGACGACCGATCACAAAGGGCGAAGGCACAAGCCAAGAAGCCCATTTCGTTGTATTGCTGTTGTTGTTAGATAAACTCATACATCCAGCACAGAGGCTCACATTAACTTCTGTGTTAAGCACCGGGAAATCAACCCCTTAAGAGTGCCGCATGCTGGTAAGGACTTTGTGGAAGTAAGAGTACAAGGTAATAACAGATACATATACGTATTAGCAAGGCGAGGCTTAGGGGAGGTACAGTGTGAATACTTAGTTCGGGTGACTCGCACCGTGGCATAGGTCGGTTCTCAGTGCTAACAAGTACTGTAACCATTCCACCAATTGCACCACTCCGTTTTGGAGGCTCCACGTAGTGTTGGGGGAAGCTGAATACCGAAGTCGAGCTGGAGCTTCCCGAAACCCACAACCTTGCCCATCCCACCTTTTCCTCCTTTTGTAGGCAGCTGTTTGAAGCTGCTCTAAGCGCCCCAAATTCATTCGTCTAACTTAAATCATACTTTACTTCTATGTGAATTTCTTCGTCTAGAGCGGGCGAACCCAAACTCCGGTGGAAGCTCTTGTTAGAGCCATCGATATACTCACTAGAAAATGGCTCCCGGATGGAATGTTCGTCGTGACCTGAGCTACCCCCGAAGACAGCTATCCCAAGGAGCTTGAGATTAACTTCTTTGACAGATATTCCGAATATCGGGAGACATCTCCCACATCGTTTCGAAATGTATCCTGATCTTCGCCATCCACCGGAATAGGAGCGCTGAGGGTAAGTGCTCTCTGTCTCTCCGTCATCGTGCATCCAAAGTAGCTGACTTCTTCCTCCTCCCTCCTCCCTATAGGCGTCTCCATGATAACCCAGATCCTCTATGCCGTCGTCTTCTGTTCGCGATACACCGACCTCTTCAGCGAGACCTACGCCTGGAACGTATTCTTCAAGGTATTCTATATACTATCGTCCATCTACATCATCGTCATTATGCGGTGGATGTTCCCGCGCACGAGGGAGCGCGAGATCGCCTGGAAACTGGGAGCCGCTGCCCTCGGCGGATCGCTGCTGATCGCTCCCTTCGTCATGATGATATTCGAGGACTCGTGGAATCTGTTCACGGTAAGCTTCCCGCGACATGCCCGAGACTAGGGTAAACCATAGCGCCCCCCCCAAAGCAACCAACGCGCATGTATAAACTAGGGAGCAAGGAACGGATACTGACCCAAAAAACACAGTGGGCCTGGGACTTCTCGGTGATCCTCGAGTCCGTGTGTGTGCTCCCACAGCTGCTGCTCCTGCGCCAGACGACGGTGCCGACCGTCATCGACTCGTTCTACCTGCTGACGCTGGGCGCTTACCGGGCGTTGTACATCCTCAACTGGATCTGGCGGGCGGCCGACGCGAACGACCGCCCCCCCAACGCCGTGTCGGTCATCTTCGGCGTCATACAGACGGCCCTCTACGTCGACTTCTTCTGGGTCTACTACACGCGCCAGCGCGTCAAGCTGCGCAACGGCGGCATCGTCGACGCCGACGACATCCGCCGTGGCTGGCTGCTCCGCCGCATCTTCGGCCACCGCCGCTTCGCCGCCGAGGTTGACGGCGCTGATGACGAGGAGAGTGCGCCCGCCCTCGGCGGTGGCGGTGGTGCTGTTGGTGGTGCTAGGAACGCCGGACGGCCCTCCAACAGGTGGGGCGCCAGGGGCATCTCCGTCAGTGCCGACGATGGCGTCTACGAGCAGGACCGGGACCGGGATCGAGACCAGGCGCAGGCGCAGGCGCAGGCGGACCGGAGCCGTGACGAATTCAGCGATACCGTGGACCCGGACGCCAGGATGAAGGATCCCGACGAGCTGGCGCGCGCCCTCGATGACGATGACGATGATGATGACGACGACGACGATGCGGAGGACGCGGCGTTACGGACGCCGCGCAGCGGTGGTGGTAATAACGGGGCCGCCTCGAGCGGGGTCAACAACGGGAGCGAGTGGCGGGACTAGGACGCTCTAGTTTATGTTTTTATTACAAACGCGACGGCAGAAGGGATGTCATATAGGACGGACGGATGGGTGGGTGGATGCTTGCATTGTACGCGAAGGTTGAGTCGCTGCGGTAGCGGGCCGGTCCTATCCATCTCTTCGCCTACCTTGTAAAACTAAACCTGGTGATGTAGTCGAATGACGCGAGATGACTGGCTGGGCTATTTGAGTTTGCTCCTTGACATTAGGGGATCATGAATCACGATCATGGTGCGCTGCAATGGGAGGGAGTGGCACTATTTATTACGAGATAGTCGACAACACACATACTTGCTTTCTTCATGCTGGAGTACTACTACAAGCGAGCATGGGACACTGCTAACACGGCGGGGAGGGAAGCAGCTCTAGAAGTGCGAGCAAGGCATTTGACTGATCTAGCCCATACAAGAGAGGATATCAAGTTTACCCAAGTACATGTCCAATGTAATTTACTCCCAATCGGCCTTTACCTGATATAGGTGCATCCACCCCATGGACTAAGGTGAATGCGTGTTTCCTTTTAGAGTCGGGATACCCACCCGTCACACCTGATGTGTAAAAGCGCGAAGACCTGCTCCTTGTGGCTTCCAAGCCGGTTGCCCCCGGCCCATGATTCATTTTCGTCGAGTTTTCCCCGAGGGTGCACCGCCCGTCCGTTAATCCGGGACCGCAGACGACCCATCTATCGTACTGTAAGACCCGCCACCGTGGCGAAGCGGCCAGTAGTAGGACTATACTTGAGGCCGTAACCGGGTTGCGGCACTCACGAATGCCCGCTATCCTGTGCGCGGTCGTGTCTCGCCCAGTCCTCATAACCCGCATCCATACATTCCACTGTCATCATACCCTAGGTAAATCATCATCATATCGTACGCAGTAGCCGAAAACCCGGCCCAGCCGGCGTCTAAACCACAGACAGCTACGGCGCCCGTTGCCCGATCTTCCAGTACGCCCTCAGGAGCGCCAGCCCCCCGCTATGCGTCTCGACGGTGCGGCCGCGCCCGCGCAGATTCGGGTCCCCGCCCGGCCACGCCGTCGTCGAACCGCGGCCGCGTTTCTTCTCCGGCCCGCCTGCCGGGGCCCGCTGTTGTTCCGCTGACCGGTGCAGCGGCTGCTGGGCTTCGGGTCTGCCCGGCGCCGGTAGCGGGGCGTCGTCCTCTTCTTCTTCGGCGTCGGGGTCGGAATGGATCAGATCGAGATCGTAGGGCCCGCGCCAGAGCGCGTAGTCCGCGTCCCCGGCGAAATCGTGCGGCACGCCGTCGTCGGCGACGGTGGGCCACGGCCGGCCGCTCCAGTGCCCCGCCAATAGGCCCGCCGTCCACCACTGGCCGAACCTGCCGCGCCCGTCGCGCGTGGCGAGGGCCGCGCGCGTGTTATGCGCGAGCCAGCCGCGGTACGAGGCGCAGGCCTCGGCGTGGGACCGCCGGGTGGCGTTGAAGGCCTCCTCGACGCCGACGTTCCTCGGCGCGGCGAGCGGCGCGCAGAACGCCGTCAGGTGGTGGAAGTAGATGCCCTTGAACGTCGTGGCGTCCTGGTTGCAGACGCCCGCCGCATCGCACGGGTCCTCGAGGACGCCGGCGCGGCCGAGGCCGTGCCAGCGCGGGAGCCTGCCGGGCCGCAGGGCCGACACGTCCTCCACGGGCGCGTCCTTGCTGAGGTCGTACCCCGTCGCCCTGATCACGTTCTGAACGAGCTCGTGGCCGTCCGACAGGTAGGACGGCGCGCCGGTGGCGTCCCAGAGGCCCCGGAGGCCCGCCAGGAGCACGCCCTGGTTGTACGTCAAGACGGTGTCCTCGCGCTCGTCGCACTTCGTGTTGTTGTTGTCGATGTCCCTGTATCCGCTGATATGGAAGCCGTCCGTGTACAGGCCCTGTGCGTCGGTCATGTTAGAACCGGACAGCCACCTGTAGCCGTCGATGGCTGCTTTCAGATACTTCGGGTCTCTTGGCCCGCCATAAGTGCCAGAAGCCGAGACTTGCGGGTCGGCCCCGGCTGGATCTTGCTTGTCAGAGAAGGGAGACCCGTTGTCATCGCCTGGAAAGTATAAGTACATGGAAATCGAGGCGGCTATGAACAGTTCGTTTGTAATGGCGTTCTTGTACGGAAGCAAACGAGGGTTCCAGATCATGCCACCGTCGCACAGCTCAGTATCCCAGCCTTTAAGGGAGAGGTCCCAGAAAATGCGCGCACGATGCGAGAATGCTGGAATCCAGAGGTTGCCATGGTAAGTCAGGTTAGATAATATACTGTCGAAGCCGTGACTAGCGCCCTCTGTATCTACTAGTCCAGCCGCCACGCCCTGCGATTTGAATTTGTAATGCAAGTCCGTGTGGGTGTTAAGGAACCGGACGCCTTCAAGCCAGCCCAGGACTACCCAGAGTATGTCATCATACGCCTGGTTCCGGATAGCGAAAGCATCCTCCCCGAAGTAGTAGGCAGTGAGCTGGGTGAAGAAGGAATCGATCATGCTGGACTTGAGCTTCCAATCCAGGGCACCGTCTCTATCAAACTTCATAGACGCAAATGATTCGGACAGAGTGCGGATGCCTCCTGAGACATGAGTTCCCAAAACGGCTCTAGTCCAGTCAATCCCGCTCGGCCACGTGCCTAGCCAAAGTTCGTAAAATTCATCCTGCAAGACGCCCATGGCACCCATCATCTCGCCCAGCACGTCAAAGTCCGGTTCATGATGCCCATTGCTGTTGAGAACAGCTGCCGCATCGGGCCGCAGGAAGCTTTTCGGGACAACTGGATCGCACGGCTCCGAGCCGGTGAAGAAGATCGGGCATTCTTGCACTTGCGATGCTACGCCGTCGTGCGACGTAGGCTTCTGAGACGTCCCAATTCCGGAAGCAAACGGGAGCAACTGAAACAGTATGAAAGCGAATGAAGAGAGGGTTAGCTGATGTCGAGCCATTTTGTCGACTCATGTCTCGAGCGGTCGGATCTATTAGACTGGGGACTGAAACATGACGGACGCTGGGAACAAAGAGAACGTGGCTCAATGTGGCGGCGACTGAAGATGTTGGGGCTTTGCGGCTAAACCTGCTTCTGTGATACAGGACTCCTAGACTATTATCCTCTAGAGACTAGACACTGCATTTCGGCACCCGCGTATTCTACAATAAAAGATAGCAACCCACAGTGATCAAGAGCTAGCTGAGACGGCTTTAACGCGGCGGACAAAAATGAGCCATCTTGCATTAACAGAACATTACCTTTTGACGAATTTCGAGAATAAATGCGGTAGGTTAGACTGCATGCGGGGCCGTTTGCGAAACCGAACAGTGGTAATCGGGAGGGTAACATTAGGAGCATCTATCTCTGCTATCCTTAGGGCTGAGCCTGCTGCACAGCCTATTTTCTTTTTGGCTTAGTGCAGGAATAGATCCTTCCAATAGGACAAGGGTAAGCAAGACAAGCAAGGGGCAAACATGTCACGGCAGCTTCATATGGGAGGAATTTCGAAGGGAGGCCTTGATGACACCACTGAGACTGATAAAGGTAATATTTCTTCTGGGCAGCTATTAAGTATCGCCGGCTGGGTTCTTAGTCTCTTCCGCATCCTTTGTGCACGCTCGTCGGACCCGACTAGCCATTTCCTTTGGTCGGGTTTGGGATACACGTTATTTCACTGGGTGAAGCGGCACCTCCATACCAGTCCTTGCATTGAATCTAGATAGATGACTATCTCCGCATAAAGCCCCGGCCAAGAAGCTCCACGCGGGATAGTCCGCTACGTAAGCCCGACCAGATTCAGAGACGAATGAACGGCGACGGACATTCCAAACCGCATCATTTATCTCTTTTTATAAGGGCTGTCCCTTCACCTACGTGCAGAGTCGCAGCCTAACAACTCATTAGTCAAGAGGCTTTGAGAATAGATCGGTCTTGAACACTGCAATCATCCCATCAACGCTCTCTGCGTTCGACTCCGCCCCGCCTTCTAATTGCCAGCCAGCAGACCCAAGCACGCGTTGTGACGAGATACCTACAGCATGCCCCTCAAGAAGCCCCTTCCTGCCACTGGCTTGGGCGTCCTAGGCATGACTTGGCGCGAAAAGGCCGCGCCTGATGAGCAGGCTTTCCCGGCTATGAAGGCAGCCATCGCCAATGGCGCCACTATCTGGTCGTCTTCCTCGATTTACGGCTCACCTCCGAACCCACCCACTGCTGGGCTTTGGCTGCTGCGTCACTACTTTGAGAAGTATCCGGAGGATACCGACAAGGTAATGACATTGTCCTTAACTCCTTTCCTTGAGTCATTGCATTGCTCTACGCTATCTCTTCAGCTGTATGAGATCGAAATTGGAGGATACAGTGCGAGCGGGGAACCCTATCAGGCATCTAACCTCCGACAGGTACCGCTCTTTATCCGGGCATGCTCAGATGCTGCCACCCTAACTGCAACCAACACACAGGAAGGTGTACGAGCTAGCGCAGCTGAATGTAAGTCTATCTTGGGCCCGTTTAAGATGGACGTATTTGGCCCGGCGCGGATGGACCCAGCAGTGCCAATGGAAGAGACAATGGGCGCTCTCAAGGGACTTTTGGAGGAAGGGGCTTTCGGCACCGTGGGGCTTTCCAAAGTCCGGGCCAAAACTATTCGCAAAGCTAACGCGCTGTGCCCCATCAGCGTTGTCGAAATCGAGTTTCCTCTCTGGGGCACCGAGATATTAACCAATGGAGTTGCCGAAACGTGCAAGGAACTTGATATTCCCATGTTGCCTTATGCGCCTCTGGGTTACGGATTTCTGACGGGCCGGTTCCGCAATCTCGAAGACGTCCCGAAAGGTGACCTCCGGCTCATGACCGGCCGTTTCCAACCAGAAGTAAGAAGCTTCCAAGACCCGACGGTTAGGCAGCTAGTAGTTACTAACATGTGCGGCTTACAGAATTTCTACAAAAATCTTGCTCTTGCTGAAAAGCTAACTGAGACAGCTGAAAAGAAAGGCGCAACGGCGGCGCAACTTGCATTAGCCTGGATCCGTGCGCATTCTAATAATCCTGAGACCAACTGTGGAACCATCATCTCCACCCCTGGCGCAACTGCCGCCGAGAGGGTCAACGAGAACTGCAAGATAGTGGAGCTGATACCGGAGGAGAAAGCCGAGCTTGATGAGATCTCGAAGACGATTCCAGTCTCAGGGGGGAGGCAGATTCCGGGAATGGATCACATCCTGTGGGCATACAGTATCCAATTAGTAGTGGCATGCTCAGTAAAAGAGCCTTGGTTATCACTTCGGCTCAGGTGACGTCGTCGGTCAAGTTTCCATAATTGCTGAGTGAAGCAGGGGTCTGAATGTTACTGTGAAGGGAGATGCGTGTTTATATTGGGTAATGAACGCTTGTGCCTAATATGTAACGTCCGCAGTCCCTGTAGGCTGTCCGTATACATATCATACGCCATGTTTATTCACCTTGTTACAGGTTGATTTATCTCTTTCCCTCTCGTTCTTTCTTTATTCTTATGATCTTCTGTTTTCCACCGAGTAGAGCTTTATTCTATCATAGGAGCATATTCCAGTCAAGTTCTTTTCCTGACTTTCCCAATTAGTTCGAAGGAGATTGACCTAAGGACTCGGGGGATGTGGGTTGGGTAACTCAGTGAAGGTTGATTAGTTGGAAGAGTCTGTGTGACAACTACAGTATGTAGGACTGACATGTGCGTACACAACGGAACCCTGATTGGCACAACTACAACTCAGGCTTTAGCTTGGTACGGGGATTTGCACTTTGATTGATTAAAAATAGCAAAGTCGAATAGTACACGGAAAAACTTATAACTAGCAGGGAGGCCTGAGCTCGCTGAAGTAAGCCAGCCGTGAACAGGTGGGCTGGCTCTATTCCTCCCCAACCTTACCTATTCAGGCAGTCCATCCGGCGTCCTAGCAGGGGGGCCTAGGGGCCCACTTAACTATTAGTCCCCACCCAAAACCCACCCAAATCCACCCGTTGCAATAGCAACCGTCCCACACACCCCGACACCCACCAGACACCCCCGATAGCCCTGCGAGTTCCTTCTGTTAGCTAACTTTAAGGTTATCACGGGTATCAATTCACCTCCAACTAACCTAGGAATCGATCCTGCGCTTTTTCGTGGGCGTAGGAAAAGCGTTCAAGGCTTCAAGCAACGCGGTATCTGTGCCGTATGTACTCTTTTCGTCCTTATTATTCTGAAGCCCTGAAAATATGCCGTAATAACTCTGTGACTGCGGCGTTGGCGAAAACGACGTAGGCAACGACTGCCGTAATGGTGTAAAATGGACGTATCCCGATTGCCCAGGCGTATATATACGTTCCTAGGTGGCAAAAGCTACGCTGCCGCTATAAAGAACGGATATATCACCAACTGAAGGCATTTCGAATGTCGTTGGCGTTAGCCGCATAGGTATAAAAGCTGCTATTAGTATAGCTGTAAAAAACGTAAATATTTTAAATGAAACGTTCGAAACGTTCGAAACGTTCGAAGCGTTCGAAAGAAAAAGGTTAGATTCGGACGGCGGAAGATGTCAGCTAGCAGGGGTTGCACTAGCACCCCATATACGGAATGGCTCCCTCTGATCGGAACATATAGGTTCCATGACTAGACTCCATAAAAAGAGGAGTGCGCGTTTTAGAGCGTCTGCAGCTAGTCGTCTAATACAACATAACTAATATCCCCTATATCCGACAATTAAGAATCTCATTCGCTCAATTCGCGTTATTATCAATTAATCAGCTGCTGCTGAAACGATATAGGCTGTACATCAATAGCAATTACTTATATACCCCATTATCCACAATGGCGACCGTACCGTCGACGTCCTCCGTCATCTACAAGGGACCCAAGAACTGGGATCGCTTCAAAGGCGAATTCCAATTAAAAGCGTACGCGTTTGGTATTTGGCGTTATATCGACCCCGATCAGAATAACGTATGGCCTGTCGAACTTACGAAACCTGATATAACTTCCTATCCGAAAAAACGACTTCGTTAAGTAACGACGCGAACAGTTAATTCCTTTTCCGAAAAAACCATATAAGCCGAAAAAGTCGATTATACGGGTTACTTAATAAATTTGCTTAAGATAACGATAAAAAGCAAATAAGCTTATACTTAAAATTTCGTAATATATACTTACAAAGATCGGAAGTACGAAAACTTTTGGAAAAAGATTAACGACTTTACGAAATAAGTCCTAAAGTCGGTATTTCCAGCGATTAAAAAAACGAATCTTTTCCCAGGAAAAAATTTAAAAAAATAATACGTTACTTTGGCCGAATTAAACAAAGTATACGACAGCAAATTTATAAATAATATTTAACGAAAATACCGCGAAAAGTTAAAATAAATTTCGAAATTAGTGAAAAAATTAAATAAGTAAATCGTAAAATAATAAGAAATAATAACTTAAAGATAACGTTATAACGTTCTAAAAACGAAAATAACAATTATATAGGTTAACGACTTGTATATAGCTTTAATTCTAATTATAAAAAATTAAACGATTATTTTTTAGATAATAAAAAAAGCCGAAATTAATAACGGTACGATTAATTACCAAAAAGTAATTATTAACTTTTTAAATTATTAAATGTTAACTTATCCCCTATTTATATTACGAAATATTAAGGTAACGTTTTTAACCTTTTAAGGGATTTCCGTAAAACCTTTTAATTAAGACGATCTTAATTAAGAAAAAATTAAGGATATAAACCCTTTATTGCGAAAAAGGGCCTAAGGACGCGGGTCGAAACGTAACGGTCGTAAAAGTTTTTAAACGGACCGAAGCGGAAATAAACGAAAGCGACAGAAATCGGATACGTAAGGTATTTATTGCAAAGCCTGTTTAAACGTTTACCATACCTTATTTTAATGTTTTTATGCGTTCTTTAGCAAAGTTCCAAAAAGGTTCCGTTTTAACGATAAGATAATTATATACATTTAATATCGGATTATTTCCGATTAATTTCTAAAGGAAAAAATTAAACACTTATCAAAGTTTATAAACAAATTAATTACTTAAAAAACTAATTAATTTTTATAGGAAGTAAGGCAAATTCTGGCGTACTTTTTAATTTTTGATTAGCGCAATATAATAAACGTCGCGTTTTACTTTTTAAGAAATTTATTAATTTTGGATTTAAGGTTTACGATTTATATTTTTAACTTTATTAGCAAATTCTTAAACTTTAAACTAACCATATAAAACGATAAGGTATACGTAAGTAACAGCTTTATACCGATTAAAGGGTACGGAAAAGTTAATGTAATACTTCGAAGCTTTAATAGTACGAAAGCGTTACGTTTATATAACGTAGCTTATTACGAAAGCTTCGTATATAATCTGGTATCTTTCCGGCAGTTCCGGAAAAAAAGGTACTGGTAGGATAATAAAAAAACTAATAACTTTATTCGAAATAAGTATAATTAAGTGGTTATTACGTTAATAAATAAGTTTGATTAGTTCGTTATTAAAGATATTAACGTAATAGTTACCTATACGGCCTTGGCAACTTATAAACGAAACGTTAATTTATATATAACGAAACTATTACGAATCGGTAACGGTATAATTTGGCATTTAAGATTAAGATATTTAGGGCCCGAAATAATCGCTTAATTGCAGTTTTATGCAAAAAAAATCTGCTTGAAAAGTTTTATAATAGTCGAATGCCAAGTATGTAACAAAGCGAAAGCCAAGAAGCTAATACGCCGCGAGCCGAAAAAGAAAACTTTCCGATTAGGATAAAGAATCGCTATCGATTTTATAAACTTCGAAAAAGATCTTAAAGGATATAGATACGTTATGTTTGCTACCGACAGATATTTAGGTTTTATTTAGGATATTTACTTTAAGAATCGAAAGCAAGATATATTAATTACCGCGTTTCGGTATTTTTTAGGAATTTTCAAAAACTAGGATAAGGTTTTTTTACAAATATTCGAATACGATAACGAAATTTTAAAAAATTACTAACTTCGAAATATGTTTTAATCGTTTTCTTTTAATACCAGACTTAAGCCTTTAATACTGTATACCTAGGCTTAAAACGAAGGTATAAAACGTTTAAAAGGTATTATTAAGGAGAAAACGATTGCGATACGAAATAACGTTAAGTTACTTTCGTTTTTGATCGTATATATCTTTAAAACGGCAGTATATTTATATAACCGTACCTTTAAATACGTACTTTTTTAGCAAAGTTTATACGAAGTTTACTATATTTACCTAACGTACAAAAACGGCGTTGTAATGCTTAATCGGAAGCCTTAATAAGCCTACCTGCGAATATATAGTTATATGGCTTATGTTATAACAGCTGCCGTTATAAAGAAAAAGCAGAAACTTTAAAAGCTAAATCCCAAAACATAAGTTGGCTATTTCGTCGGCTACCGATTTACGAATATTTACGAAATTTGGAACTTATTAATTAATAAGGTTATTACTATTCGAAACGTATAATTTAACGAAAAGGCCACCTTTTTAAGTAATATCAAAAACTTAAAAAACGACTTTTTGTACGTTATAAAAAAAAAACTTTAAAAATTATTCCGATAAGTAGAAATACTTAATTAAGTAAATAACTATTTAACCTTTATACAAAAGGAAAATAAAGATTTAAGCGGAATAATTTAGTTACCGGTTAAGCAAGAAAAATAACTTTAAAAAGGTATTAACGTAAAAAGCATATAAAATAGCAAAAAACAAACCTGTTTTTAAAGGATTAATTACTTTTATACGACCGTTATATTCGAACCATTTTTATTTCCTGGTTTATTATTTCCGTTAACGTTTATCTTAATAATTATTACGATTATTGCGCCGACGGAAAGAATAAAGGTAACCTTAAATTCCTTTTATTTTATTTAACATAAAGTAACGGTAGAAAACGAAAGTATTTTACGGGTAATAAACGTAGGCCTCCCGTATATTCCGTATTAAGAAGGTATTATCCGAAACGAATATAGGATGTAAGAAGCCGTTTTTAATGTAGGACGTTTAACCTCCTTTATAAGTACGTACGATAACCGGCCGGTAAGCTGCGGAAGTTTAAGGAAATTAATTACCCGAAATACGCGTTATTTTAATCGGAAAAGTTATAATTTTTTGGTATGCAAAAAGGTACTTAAGTCGCTAAACCGGGTACATAAGCGTAATTTACCGCCGCCATTTCGAAATTATAAAAAGCTAAATATATACCCGTTAAGGGAAATATTTCGTAAAGCCGAAAAGGCTTATTTACAAAGCTATAAAAAAATGTAATTTTGGGAAACCGTTAATTAGTTTTTTGTTAAAGGGAAACAGGTATTAAAATATATATAGGTATACGTTTATAAATTTAATAAGTATAGCTGGTTGCAAAAATGTAAAGTACGTTTCGTCGTACGGGGCGATTAATAACTTAAAAATGTTTGTAATAATATATACGTATTTATATTAATTAAAAGGTCGTTTCGAACTTTAATCGTTATTATAGTTAAGTTTAACTTAAAGCTTAAGTAATATAACGCTATAAACGTTTTCGTTAATATTAACTTATTTTACGAAATATATATAAAAACGCCTTTAGGTTATTTGCAACGTAACAAAATTTTCCTAATTAGGAAGGTATTATACGGATTAAGGGAATCGCCGTTATTATAACAAAAAGATTTTACTGGAACATTTACAAAATTAAGATTTCGTTCCGTTTTTTACGAACTTTGTTATTTTATTCGTTAAAAAGTATTTATCTTTTTTTTTATAGACAATATTATTACAGCATACCGTAAAAAAGATTAAGACCTCGTCGATCAGTTAATCCAACAGATACGAAAACGGTATACCCTTATAAGGGGTAAAAACCTGCAGTAATTTTTCGGCATCGAAATAATTAAAAACAAAACTAAAAAAAAACTTTAACTTTTTTAATTAAACTTTATAAACAAACTAATTAACCTAATTTTAAAAGAAAATTTAAATAACTTTTTAAATACGCCAATAATAAACGTTAAACTATTACCGAATTTTAATCTAGCTTATCTAGGTTTTATTAACAAATATTAGAAAAAAATCGGTTCCATCTTGTACGTAGCAGTTAATACGTAACCTAATATAACTTTTACGATATCCCGACTTACCCGATTTAACCTAAACCCTAGCAACGTATATTACAAAGCGGCCGATCGAATTATATTATATTTAATCGGAATTAAAACGTTAACGTTGCAGTTCGGAAATAAGGATTCGTTAAACATATAAAGCGATACCTTTTTCGCGGATAATACGATCGATCGAAAAAGTTTTTAAGCTTACGTTATAAAATTATTTAAAAAAATAATAAAATGGCGGGCGAATAAGCAAAATATAATAATTATTTTTATAATAAAAACGGAATTGTTATTTTTTACGTAAGTTGCAAAAAAGACCTTATTTAACTTTCGACTAATTAAAAAGCTTAAAGTTATCTTAAATACTGGACCGTTAAATATGTAATACGATAACTAACAAACTATACGGCTTATTAACGCCGATGTCGTCCTGTTATAAACGAAATTACGGCATATGGATATATATAATTACTGGCTACGAGAAGCCGTAGAAAGGGACATAATCAAAGTAAATTATACACCTACGGGCGATATGCTGGCTGATGGGCTAACGAAAGCCCTGATACGCAAACCTTTTAGGCACTTTAGAAAACAGCTAGGACTGGTAGATATTATAGAAACCATCGATCGGCGGAGGAACAACCTGCGAATGATTTCAAAGGAGGAATTGGCTGACTAAGAGGATTCTATCGCCGGAGGAGAGGTAGAATGGAAAGCTGTGGCTTTAGGAAGTGATGATAAGTGCTGATCAACGCCGTAACTGCGTTAAGGCGTTAAGGGGGTGTGTCAGCTAACAGGGGTTGCACTAGCACCCCATATACGGAATGGCTCCCTCTGATCGGAACATATAGGTTCCATGACTAGATTCCATAAAAAGAGGAGTGCGCGTTTTAGAGCGTCTGCAGCTAGTCGTCTAATACAACACAACTGATGTCCCCTATATCCGACAGAAGAAGCAGTAATTCGACGTCTAATATAGCAGCCTTTATGACAGGAACCGACGATATCCTTCGGAAGAAGTTATCCATAAAGTCCTTCGCAGCTTCGGAAAATAAGCGATAAGCAACTTTTTTCGTATTATAAAAGCGTTGTTGCAACTGCTCCGTAAAATCGTATATTTTTTTTTTAACAGCTGCAAATCGGAAAAAGTTAAACGAAAGTAATTACTTCGTTTAAAGTACTAATAATCAGCTTTATTCTATTTTACGTAATAACTGCTAAATTATTTACTTTAAACGTTTTGCGAATTTTTTTGCTGCGAGATTTTTATCGAAAAGAAAGTTATCGAATATACGTTAATAATTTCTGTATTTTTTTTGTAACGAATTAACGATCTTTTTAAATTAGGCTTTAGTTATTTTATCGCCTTCAAAATGTTTTAGCTAAAGGTGTTTATAGGGTAAACGCTATTTACGTTAAAACCTATATGGGTAACGGAGTTTTTTACGATTAGGTTGATATTATAATTTGATATTTTTAATTAATTATTTCTGTCTTTTTAGGAATTTAGTTATCGTAAGCTTTTAAAAAGAGGTAGGAAGGCGTACGAGCTTAAGGCTGTATATTTTTAGCCCGGAAAGTTTCTTCGAGTGATTTAGAATACGGTATAAATCAGCCTTTTCGTGATAACGGAAACTTACTTTAACTGTACGCTTAATGGCTTCCGCAAGCGAAAAACTTTTTATTTTTTTCTTAAAGCCCTTACTTTTTAACTGTAAATAGAAACTTTCAAGCGGCGAAGTGGTAGGAACTTATAAAAGAAGTGGTATATGAAAACGTGCGTACGTTATCCAACGTTTGAACTTTTTATTTAGCTTGTTGATAAGATAAATACGTGTTTTTTCGTACCGTTGTTCCTGTAGTATAGCGTTAATTGCCTGTAAAAAGTAGTTAGTACGGAAAAAATATACCTTTAAATCCGTTTAAATGCTATTAAATTATATACAGAAAAACGGATTATTTACTTTATTGTAAAAAACTTTGCAATCGGTTTTATTCGCTGCAAAATATATGGCTTTTTGTACATATTCGCGAGCAGAATGTAACGGTTTCCTTGAAAGGTGTTTCCAGATTATATCTTTCCAGTATTTTTAATATAATAAGTTTCGGGTTGCTGTTTTTAGCGTTGAAAAGTTACGAAATCCTTTTTGTTTAGCAGCTAAATTATTATTAACGAGATACGTTAGGCCGAAGGAAGGTACGAGCTTTTTTAAAGCAGTTAAATACGTTTTTATAATGGATGCGTAAAGAGTTTGCGAAAGGAAATAGCCTTTAGGGCGCCAGTTTCTGCAGTTATTACGCGTTAAAAGGGTAAATAAATACTAGTTTAGCTGATTTGTTCCGTATGTAAAGTTTATTAATAGCATAAAATTATTATTAACAAGTAAAGGTATTATGATATAATGAAGAAATATTAGCCCGCTGGTAGTAAAGGTGCGTATTTTTTTGTTGGAAGGTTTATTATAGGTAGCTGATATTTTTTTAGCGAAAAAATTGTAATCGAGGCAGTATTGGAAAATATTATTAAGCTGTTCGCCCGGATTATTTAGTCGGAGAAGATGATTAGCTTTAGTAGCCGTAATAGCGGTTTTTTAGTTATTAAGAATCGTATATGTGATTTTTTTTAGTAGCTTAGCTTTTTTCGCGATATTGTAGGAAATACGGTTATTCTTTTATTGACGTATCGTAAGTTTTAGGTTATAATTGTAACCCTGTTGAATATAGCGTTTGAAAACGTTAATAATGGGTTCGGGTATCTTCTCGACGTTGCATTGGGTTAGGCTATGGTTGTAGCCCTTTTTAAAATATAGATTTACCTGAATTTAGGTGGAAAAGGTTAGCAGAAGTTATTATGAATGGGCCGGAAGTTAACTGTTTGTTATTGTAACGTTTAAAGTGACAGCGTTGTTTTTTACGTTAAAATAAAATTCAACGATTAACGAGGTTTTGCATATTGGGATATTCGTAGTTAGCTTTTGCCGTTTTTTATCGTTTTTAGTTCCCCAGCTTTTGAAAAATTTGTACCGATATTTTTGCTGCATAAAAGGCCAACGTACAGTAGGCTTGTCCTCGATGCTTTTATCGTGACGGGACCAGACGTTGCTGACGAAAAAAAACAGCTTGTAATATTAATCGAACGATAACGCGATTTTTTGATTCGTGGTAAAGTTACTTAAATAACGCCGTTAAGCTTTAATATTATCAGGAACTCGAAGATGATAAGCAACCTGAAAAGGGTGAAACGAATCCATGGTAATAACTGAAGGTTGGAGTAAAGATGGAAAGGAAAGAAGGTTTGAAAATCGCTTAACTCCACGATAATTTTCGCGATATGGGGCCTTAATACGCGTCGGTCAGCTTCAGAATAACAACAAATATTCTTCCCAATCGGGTAGTAAAGTAAACATTTTCGGCCTATTCCGATCGGGACAGAAACTAACCGTTTTGGGTGTGATTTTAGTTAGGGTGTGGGTAGTACTGGGATATCCCTGTTACAGTTAAATCCCGGGTTTGGGATTAATTTTTCCTTTTCAATTCATTCATTCCTCTGCTTTTTTTCTCTCCCGACACGCCTAGTATCCACTCTGACAAAGAGAATAAGGCTGAAGCTATACAGAAGCATAGCAGCAAAGTAGCTTTTAATATTATATAGGCAGTTATAGGGACGATAATCCGGGGACGGAAAATAAGGACTTACATTCTCTTCTTAAATATAATAACTATAAGAGATCATTTCAAGGAAGACAATGATATTCGCCTGCTACCCTACAAGCAATGTGAGATAAGCCCCTTTACCCAGTCGACCCTTCTCAGTATAGGTTATCGACTGGTAGACAGACCTGGAATTGTCCATTTGGAGGTAGGGAGACAGGAGAGATGCCACGCAAAGCATTCTAAAGGAGGGACCGTCTGTCGAGACGCTGCCTTTGCCCAAAATTTCTCCTTCCACCTGGTCCCGACCCTAACCTGCCACAACGAGCTTAGCGATAATGGCCAATGGCAGCCCCACCGCTTCGGCAAACGCATGTCTCTCCTCTGGGTAGCTAGCCTGCGCTTGCGAAAGCTTAGTCGGGAATCTGCAAGAGGTCTTTACAGAACGTGCCTCCCCACCATAGCCAGAAGTCGCTTGGCCTGCGCCAGTCAACTTGTTCTGAATTGAGTTCACGACGAGCTTCAGTATGTTTCCTCGCTCTCACTAGCCTCAGGGCCTTCTCGGCGGCGGCCAGCAATCTCGGTGGGTCGGGCTCGTCCGGGAATCCCGGATCGTAGTCACCGGATATGTCCTTGACAATATTGTCAAAATTGGCGCTAGCCTGATCCCTGTCGCCCTCTGCATCCCGCCGCCTCAACAAGGTCGCAAGGTCCAGGCGAATCCACAGCAATGCTCTGTTGTTTTGGTCTTCCTCGGCTTCGGTTACCGTATTCTGCAAGAGATGGATAGCATCGTCGATGAAACCCCTCTTGGCCAGAAGGAGGCCCTTCAGATGAGCAACTTGGCAGTACCTCTCGAACCGGGAACGGAGGTTACCGACTCCCTCTTCTATCTCTTCAACTATGGCTAGTGAAGCTTGTGTCATGCCTGCCGCTTGATAGGCAATGGCAAGCGTGATCTCGACATCAAGTCGAATGATGTGGGAGAGCGGGTAGATTCCTCGAACCCACATGACCATGTCTCGTATCGTGGCAATCGATTCATCACGTCGGCCAAGAAGCAATTGGATTTCCCCGACAGTTGTCTGGACCACATTGGCGAAGGTGTCGCCTGGGCCGAAGAGCTCGCGTCTCTTCCGGATGACGGACTGGAAGATCCGAAGCCCAAGATCCAATTGGCCCATGTACGCCACTCCTTGGGCGTACCACCATTGCGCCGCAAGATATAGCCAGCTATCCGGGCCCAGGAGTCCCAGGGTCCCAGCTGAACACTTTGTCCAGGTCACGACGGCTGCCACAAAATCTGCCATATAGTATTCGCTCTGACCCTTGTACATGAGGGTTTCGAGGAAGTGCGAGGAATGCTCCCCAAGCAGCTCCCGCTGGATGTCGATCACCTCGTTATACATTCTACGGGACGCGCGCATTCTGCCGGCATAGAGGCGGACGTATGCCACGCGTGACTTGGCATGAAGTGTGAGGTGATGACACGGTCCCAGGAGGCCTTGAAGTCCTGCTAGAGTTCGTTGGCGCAGCGGCGTTTCCTTTTCAGGAAGATGTCTAATGAAGTAGAAGTCGCCTAGGGTCATACGGGCCAACCACGGAAGAATGTTATCCATTCTACTGGAATCGAATGCGGCACTGAGGATGGAGTAGGCTCGCTCAAAGTACTTGTCCAACTCAATGAGCGCCTGGTCTTCCCTCGGGAGCCCCTTGTGCCACGATGCGAGTGAACCAAAGGCTACATTCACCCGAACCAGCTGTCCGCAGTCTTGCCGAGAGCGTTCAGACCAGTATGCGAACTGCAAGCTCAGGATGAAGTTATTGACCTGCCGGAGTAGGTTCTTGCTGGGCGCCTTGGTCCGGATCAAGTGGTAATCCCAGAATCTGAAGGCATAGTCGTAGAAGCTGCCCTCGCGAGGTGGTACGTCCGTATCCACGCGTGCATTCTCGTCGTGATTCGCTATCAGATAGCTTCTGATGCAATGTAGATCTGCATATCTCTCGTCCAGAAGGCTTAACAGACACTTCTCTGCGAGCAGGCCATGGGAATCTGAGAACGAGATTCCAAGCGAGCTATCATCCGCCTTATGGTAGAGCTCAAAAAATTCCCGAACCGATGGATGTGACAAGTGGACGAAGCCACCGTAGGTACTGACCAACGGCTTGCACAGGCCAGAGATGACGATTTCTGCTCTTTCAGGTCGCAGCGAGAATGCGTCGGCAATTTCAGCCGGCCTCAGTGGTCGCTGAGCCTGGAAGATGGCTACCAAGAGAGCCTTCCGACAATCGAGTTCGCCTTGGCTGAATCTTTGAACACCACTTAGCAGCGATTGCCGGTAAAGCTCGCCGATTGAGGGCGGCAAGGTTCGCATCCTGGACCGGAGGTCCGCCACCTGCAAAGACTGCCCAAGGTGATGTAGAAACAATTCAGCCCAGAGGAAGGACCCGTGGGAAGAGGAGCGGACAAGCTCCAGTACCTCATCCATTTCGGAGTCTGGGAGTCCAAGCTGCTCATATTCTCTCCTGGCAAATGTCACAACGTCGGGCAAAAGAAGGTCCTTGGCCATAAATATCGAGAGGCTGGACTGCACAGCAGTGACGAACATCGGCTCAGGCCGCGTGAATATCACAACCTTGCTTCGTGTTTCTCGTATCGATTCGTATAGAGCGTCGAGAAAAGCAGAGATTCCCGGCAGGGAGGGGCCGTCGAACAAGCACTCATCCATTGCATCAACAATGAGGCTGAATTGTGATCCGGACGTCTTGAACAGGGAGGCTGCAACAGCCCATAGCATCTTGAAGGCGCAGTACTGGGGCCCAAGAGGGAACCGTGTCGCGAGATTTTGAAGCTGATCGTAAGCACCGGTACCTGCGGATAACCCTGTCGACTTCTCGAGCAGTTGGGAAATAAGAGAACTGGCAAAGCTTGTCGGGGTGGATTGCGTCGTTGAAGCAGAGCGCTGAAACCGGTAAAATAGGGTGCTGAAACCCTCGGCTGTCAAGTGCTCTTGGAGATACCCAGCCATGACCGACTTTCCGCAACCTTTTGTTTACCATGTCAGGAGCCGTGTGATAGATATTGGGTCAATGTCGCGCTGTGACTTGCCTTGATGGCCTTGGACCCAAAGGACCAGGCTTTTCTCAGAGTGAGTCCATTCCAAAAAGGAAGGGTGTTTCAAGAGCCAATAGCAAGTGCCATCCGCGTGAGGCACCGGTGGTGATATTTCCGCGGCACTCAGAACAAGCCATTGCTTCATTCTAGTTAGGTCCAATGCGCCTGGTTTATACTGAATTAGCGAGCAAGAATCACGACGCAGGGGAGAATAGGGAAAGTTGCAACTATGGACCTTGAATTTGATTGAGAATTGCGTGTGTAATTGATAGCGGAAGCGATTTCATTTCTGGACATTGGTTTCAGAGATACCAGTTAGCTCCAGTTCTCCGCCTGGCAAGAGGGGCAAAAATATAACAGGGTATTTGACGAGAAGCTGCCGGTGTAAGGAAAATTGGGCAAATATATACCAGAGAGGACGCCTCTGACCGACGTGCTATTCTCGTGCGTCAAAGCCAACAGTTCCTTGTCCAGTTGGAGCTGCAGTGCGTTATCTGCATGCATGAGAGGGGCCCGGGGTTAGTCGTCTCCGCGAGTTCATCTGCACACCTATGCAGGGTCACTTCTGATCGTCGACTTACCTGAAAGTTGTTGGGCCTGCTCCAGGATTCTGTCGATCCTGTCCATGACGATGTGGACGTCCGATGTGATTTCGCTAAATGAGCAGAGACCTAATTAGTTGATCAATATGTATGATTCCTAAGTAACCTGGTGACATGAGGGGTTACAGACCTCTATAGGTAGCTGCATGGGTTGTAAGACACAAGTCAGCAGGCCCCATCCATGACAATATGTCCGATAGTGTTACCCTGGGTTTGCAGCTCTTTGTCCACGAGCTCTGATGCATTTCTCATCTCCCTCAGTTTTCCTTCAAATTTGTCCACTTTCGAACTGAGGATAGAAATCCTCAGTCGTTCTGTAGCCGAACACGGTCAACTGAAGTTCTCAAACCACCCACGGCCGCTATGGATGGAGCTCCCTACCTAGGGCACCTTGACTCAGCCACTGCGTAGACGACAGCAAAAAATCGAGAACCGTCACGTACAGGGCCACGAGGGCCTTTCGAAGGCGAGCCGAGTTCAAGAGATCGGAGATGGCTGATACTTGCTCCCAACGGCCTGCATGACGAATGATTTCCAGTATACCTTCGCCGGATATTCGAGAAGCCCGCTCTTCCTCCTCTCCAATCTGAAACATTAGCAACGGCTTTGTCATGCAGCGTCGCTCAGCAATACCTGTAACAGAACGCGTACAGATCCCCAAACTAGAGCTGCGACGGTAGGGTCACACTGGATAAGCACGTCAACAGCATGGGAATACTGGCGTAAGTTGTTGTATATCCAGATCAGAGTCATGGCAAATGGACCACGCTTCTTCTTGAGTATCTGATAAGAACTCATGGCGGCGGCCATAAGTTCACGAGCGTGCTCCTTTGGGTCATGTTCAGTATTGTCCGTGGTGCTGAGATTGATATATTTCCTGCTGGAGGGGCCCTTCTTCTGCTTTGCATTGTATAACTAATGCAACGAGATACCATCAGCGCCTCATAGGTCTCTTTGGGCGAGTCGAGGGTTTTTTTTTTTAAACCGACCTCAATAGCTTCTCGCCAGCATGCGGCATCGTTGCCTTGGAGGGAGTCGACAGCTTCTATGTCGGCCATGGTTTCAAGTGACCCCTGGAGATCGAGGTCACCTGACTGAGTGTCGAGTTCACCTGGACGCGTTGTGCAAAGGCTTATTTCAGACTACGCCGGGAATTCCTCCAACTATTATGCAGCCCGTGCTGCAATTGACTCGAAAAGGCATTTTTTTTGTCTTGTCTTTGCCTCCAGTCGTTTGTAGACACGTCTCCTTTTTTTACTTGAGACTTTCTTGCATCGTAATCCCACACTAAACGGGATTTCGCAGTCTTGCGGCCTGAAGCCCCGGATCCCTCAGCTGAGGCTTGGAATGAATGGTTCCGTATCTCCCAGTATTAAGTTTACAGCTGCGTTGTGCCACACAGCTTGAGTATCCCGTGTCAACCGGGCGTTATGGCAACGTTGGGCTGCTACAGCCTGATGTAACCTGCTAGAATCAGGACGTGTAATGGGCCGTAGCACCGAAGATGGGTGAGTGGGGTGTGAAGACTTTGTGATCAAGGAGATTGGTTGTGGGGTTGTTCACAGTGATTGACAGGCGAACGAGATTCGCAAGTCGAGAAAGTTGTGAGATAGGCCCGTCTTAGTTTATGGCAAAAGATCGGGCGCTCGAACTGGGTTAGTAGTTCAAGCGTAATATAGTTATATATTTCTACATCCCCCCCCAAGATATGGTTTAATACGCGATCCGATAAAGGTATAAATTTTAGAATTATTAATGCCCGTATGGGATTCGAACGTAAGATCTTTGCTTAGCATCTTGTAATCAGCGGCTGGTATCGGTTATCGCCGGTAGTGGTAAAGAATTTATCCATGGTAACCAGTCATGCTGGCAAGAAATCCATATCCGACTTAGTTTTTATGTATGGCAAGCTGAAACCATTAATGATACCGCTGCGGTACGAGGGCTCATAACCTCTTAGATTACGGCAAAAGATCGGGCGTTCGAACCCCGTTAGTAGTCCAAGCATAATATAGTTATATATTCCTACACCCCGTTGGCGCAGGATTTTTTACCTATATAACATCGAACTGCTACCACCGAGTGAGACACCCAAGCGTCCTCTGACAACCAGAACTTACATGCGATCGCAACCATATCCATTCCCCAAAATAGTCACTCAGTACATCTAGATAAAGGATGACGTGCCCCTGCTCAACGACGCCGGAACAAGATCCCAAGGGGTCGATCAATTTAAGCTCCGGGCCGGGCTCGCAGCCGGACCCGCAGCCGGACCCGCAGCCATCCATGCCACTGACTGTAGGTGTCGACCTTCAATCCTTTCGCATTCGCTATGAATTATATCTAACAAAATCCAAAGTGCGGTACTGCTAACTGCTGCGTGAGCGGGCACACTCTCCGTAAGATGTTCCCCGGTCTCCAAGTTCGACCCCGTCCGGAGCCTATTCCGGCACTGAAGGCCGATCATGATGGTTGGTTGCAGGAATACGATCAGTGGGGTGCGCTCACATGTCCTTGCGGCCGGGGCTACTTTTGCCGTGCGCATGGAAGTTGGATTTCTGGTGAGGAGGTCGGCTCTGGACTTGCAGCTGCTTCGGATAAACAGAAGCAGGGCTCATGCCCGGCTTATCACTATGGAGGTTAGAGACCGCGCAATCAAACGCCGGGGAAACAACTGACATACTCCTATCGTAGACTACGTCGGCGTCACGAGCTATATTGGCGAACGAGATGCAGTCGCTGCTCCGCCCGGTCCGGATTGAGACTTCCGATAAAGTTTGGAGAAGCCTGACAGTGCTTTCATACATATTGTTGGGTTGACCAGGTAGTCGCTTGCTCAGGGAAGGGTGTCGGCATGGTTGGGTTTCGGTGTCCTATTCTCCTTCATACAACTCCTCTGCAGTGCATCAAACCCCGTTCCTCCTGAAACTCAACAAGCCCATCACATTCGATAGGGCTTCTCGTCTGCGTAGCAATTTGTTTCCTGCTCCTCCGGAAGCGTTCCATTCAATATGTAGGCCTTTCCGACGGAGTCCGTGCAACTGGAAGGGTGAACCCTCGACGTATGGCCGTATCCGTGATGAATAATCAATCTCGCGTTTTGACCCATCTCTTTAAGCAGCCTCCTCCCGTTGCGCAAAGGTGTTGCAGGATCATATGGTGACGCGATGAGTAGAACCGGATTACTCAATGAATGGTTAAGATCGCCGCGATAAACTTCGGCTGCGCTGGACCAGTACGTCGTGAAGTGGCGGCAAGGCAGCACGTTGAGAAACCGAGAGTTGCCTGAGATCCAGCTTCGGTCTGTCATGTTGGCCCATAGCCGATCCCACCAAGCAAGCCCCCCTTCCGGCACGGGTGCATCGTAGGCATCTACGCAGATCACCAGGGAGACGAGCTCATCGGATAAATGCTTCCCCGGGGAACATGACGGCGACGGCTTGTACTCCCATTGCCGTTCGAGGAGGGCCGCGGCAAGAGTCGAGTTACCCGCCTCAAGTTCGTATAGCATCTGCGCGGTGGCCGGCCATTTCGCCGGGTCGTACAGAGAGGCGTAAATCGCAGGGACCAGTCCCTGATATGTAACGAGGGATGGGCCATTCGATTCTGTATAACCCAAGGCCGGCCGAGCGAGGATCGACTTAAGAAGTGTGCTCATGCGGAACTCCAGCTCTTCGAGTGTCACCGGCCCACCCTGATGCTTCGTAGGTCTCGCCAATGCGCAGTTCTGACGACCGGCGTTGACGCACTCGCCCAAAAAACCATCACGCCAAAGGTCGGTAACGTTATCGAGCGATGCCCAGCCCCAGCCACCAAGTAGCCGATGATCCTTTACATATTCAGGCCCGTCTAGGATCATGCGACCAACACTATCGGGGAACATGTTGGCATATGTCTGGCCGATGCCGGTGCCGTAGCTGACAAGGTAGGCTGTTAACTGCTCCTCATCCAATGCTTTCCGTATCTCTTCTAGGTCACGCGCAACCGAGGCGGTGCTGACAAACCGACCAAAATCGCCGAGACGTCGCTGGCAAGCATAGAAGATGGCGTTGTTCATGGCGTCTGCGATTTCGAGCTGTTTTATATGCTCCGAGGTTTCTCGATACTGCCCTCGTAGTAGTGACCAGCGGTCGCGGTCTACATTATGAGGGAAGCACGCTGCTAAAGGAAGAGAGGCATTCACACCACGGGGATCCCATCCGAGGACGTCAAACCGGCCATCACTGAAACGCTTTGTCACCGCTTCGGCTGCGATCCACACCTGTAATGTGCCACTGCCTCCGGGGCCGCCGGGCTCAATCACGATAGTACGTTCGCTCTTAGCACCGGCCGGAGTGGAACGGCGACTGGCCGGGGAGTCGATGCGAGCAAGACCCGAGACCTGGAACTTGGCTACAGCAAGACGAACGATCCGTGTGTCCGAGTCGTTAAGGTAGTCAAGCGGCAGGTCTAAATAGCCACACATATATATTCCACGCCCGGCGTATGGGTCGTCGCTGACATGATCTGATGTGGAGCCTCCCCAGCTCCAATGCTCAGGGATGGGGTCGAAGAGCGCGGCCCACGTTCCCTTCGGGTTGCTGTCATGTAGCGGAGGGAGAGAAAGAGAAGCTGTGCAAGGAATAAAATTGTAACGATCGTTGGGTAACGGAAATCGCCCGTAAGGAGACACAACCTGGGTGGAGGGGGAAGATTTGAGTGTTGCAGCTATAGCCGCGACTATGGCACCGCCGAGCAGGCTGTCTATCAAGGCCGGTAGACGATGGAGTACAACAAGTCCGACAAAGCTGACAGCAGTACATGCAATCCACGCAGCTGTGCGGACTAGCTGAGGTGGACGCGAAGAGTCTTGGACGGCCAAGGTTGCAAGCTTATCCATCAGGCTCGATGACAGGATGCGTCCAAACTTAGGAGAAGCCTAGGGCAGGCGAGGGCAAAAGTTGAGAAAGAGCGGCAGGTTTCTTTTCCTGCGGGAAACGCGCAAGACACCCGTTCCTTTTCCCGCGAGAAGCGCGCGAGTCGTTCGTAGCCACGTTCACTGGGCACTCAGCTAGACAATGCTAAGCAATCACGACAATTCTAAGCAAAATCACGCCACTGCCGTTACACTCCGGCTCGGGTTTTACCGTCGGGTGCGGCCAATAGGAGGATTCTCGAACGAAACTTTAAGTCAAACGCCCGCTTCATGCACCACTCCCTCAGATCTAGGCGATTCTAACGACATGGGGCTCGCTTCTCAATTGCCCGCTGTAAAGGCGATTAACAACGTCGCAAATGGAAGGTCCGTCCGAGCGGCCTCCAAGCTACACGAGGTCGAACGCATTTATCTTCGCCGCAGAATTCAAGGCATACAAACCCGAAAATATAACGGAAATCGCTTAAAGGTATCCGTGGTCCTTGAAAACAGGTTAGCTAAATAAATCGTGATTTAAGGCCAGCTTGGCACATTCCTCCCTATGCCCGATTTCGTACGTACACACAACGCCTTCTTATTAAGTCTGACAGCCGCGAACGCTTAAGAAAGCAATAAGTAACGCGATTTCTTTAACGCCATCGTAAAGTTAAGACTTAGAAGGTTGGGTGATTGATTATTGGCGCTTAAACGAGGTTACGGAAGCTACTTGTAATGTATTATTCGACCGCTTAGCTCTGCCGAGAGTACGGAAGATGTATTCCTGCAATAAATGCAACGCCGACGAGTTCGGAATAATGGAAGGCATAAAAATCAGATTTCTCTTTTTTAATAAAACTTTCAAAAAATTAATCCTTTAAAGAATATCTTTAAACGTACGTAAATATCGGTTATAACTTGCATTAATATAAACGGCTGCGTCTTTTTCCGCTAATCGTATATAACGGCGTTAACGTACAACAACATTAATTTCTTATGACGGAGGACCAACTATATAAAGGTTGGTAATTTACGTCGAAAACGCAAAATAGAGAAATTTGAAAGAGTGGCGGCAGGAGCTAGAATAAGACAAACAACGAAACTGACGACTACAAAACCTAACTTCAAAGAGCTGATCCATTACCGTTGGACATATTAGGGACTTACTGTATTTATATTCTTCCCTTCTGCCCTCTCCGGAGAGAGCTATATCCTATATAGAACCAACGGAGCCTGGTCGTTAACCGCACCCTGAGATGGACTATTACATGATAGCAGTGTATCCCTTGGTCCTACCGTTGGCTCCTTATCAACCTCAGCTGAGTCCGCTGTTTCGGTAGCGAAATACACCAGACTAGGGACGACAGGGGAGAGACTCTCGTAAGATTTCGAGGCAGTAACCGATATCGGACATACTCGGCCGTTGCCTTTGCAGACTTCATAACAATTTCCTAGTATCATCCAGTTGCCCATCGATCCATACCCTATGAAAATGTCATGAAGAGTGTAATTAAGTTTTGGTAACCGCCGTGATATGTTGAAACTACTCCCTAGCAATTAAGCAAGCTAAGAAAATATGCAGGTAAATGCAGGTACAATACGTGCATATCAAACGAGCTCAATGCAATGCAACCCATTCAGATGCCACGAGGACCACGGTTCGGCTTCCGAGCTGCTGGCCTCGCCGAATCGAGTGCTACATTGGTAAGCGTCGGAATTCAGGGGTTCCGGGTGATTAAAAGCTATATGAAACCGGCCCGCGCTGATCATACGTTTCCCATGGTTTATTCCTGGATTAAAAATGGAAATAACGCATTAACATGTAAATAATACGCTTATTCATCAGGTTATTCACGAATATACATAGCGCAGACATTCCCCAAGCTGTGGCAGGAAATCCATAGTTTTGATATAGTGAATTGACACACTGACGACACGCATTGAGATTCCCCCCTCTTTCTGATTGAGTCTTCTTCCATACACTATTTCTGGCAAGAGTCTTCTCGCATTTCTCTAGGGTAGCCTCACCTACTGTCGCACCTTCGTCGCATAAATTCCTACAGTAAGCTACCTAGCAATCACGCCGCGTCGCCGGAAACCTTCACCGGGCAGGCCGCGTGGTTTCGCAAGCGTGGCTGAAAAGTTCACGCGCAAGACAAATGACCCGAGTTCATATACCCTGACAGAACCGAGTTGCTGGAGCTTTCCCCCGTTCACCTGTACCAATTTAGTACACCTTACTGCAGTAAGCATCTTACCCAAGCTCAACACTTTGAACTAATTGTGGTACAGACGGTGCACACAAAGAGAATAAATCCGAGGCTTTCGTCCGAAGCCAGCCAAAACTGAAGCAAGCGAGCAGGTGAGGATTAGCACGTGGGTATACATCGTGGCGGAAGCTGCAGCTAAGCCCGGCACATAGAGGATTCGGCCGCATTGATTAGAGCGAAGTATTGCTCGATCATTGTAGAATATATAACTATATTACGCTTTGTTATAGTTGAGCTGATCGCGGAAAAGGTTTCATAGAGTGTGGGAAGTGTAATTTTTCCTGGATAGATCGTGCTCTAGGGAGTAGTGACTAGAAAGCTCTATATATACTTGTGGGAGCCCCACAACAACGTTGTTATGGGGTGCCTATAGGTCCCTGGGGCTTGATGACTAAGCAAGCAACCCCTATTCTGCGATACACCCCCCAGATGAAAGGAAGATGTTCCCTTGAATCTGCCAAACGCAGAGTTATATGATCCCTAGATAGGTATATCAACAAAACAAATGAAAAATGACGTATTTAACGCGAATTGGGTTTAACAATAAAGGGGTAATCCGTATGTGTTAGGTGATCTGGGGGAGTTATATTTATATGCTTTTTCCCCCTTATTGCTTATGGTAACAGGCAACGAAAAGTGGGTCCGCGCTTTGCGTACGCGCGCACTTATCTGCTGAATTGTTAACGCTGTAACGCTTGCTTTCTTTTTCCTTTTTTCGGTTCGAATAACTGTTTCGTAAACACCCTAAGCTAGGGAGGGATAAGCGCGAGGTTAACGTTATGTACAGATCATTATCGCCATCACCACTACCAGCTAACAGAAGTAAGTGCTTTTCCCGTACGTTGCATACATGCTGCGTGCTTTGCGAGTTACGGAGTATGCTGACGGATGATCTATAGCCATTACTAATACCACTACTAACGACAACGTAAGTACATGCTGTTCCTGGGTGCCTTGTGCACTGGCTAATAGTAATTATGGTAGATGCCTTTTCGCGCGTAGCGTGCCGCTGCCGCTTACGTTCGCGCCGTACGCGTTAAGCGCGCTGCTGCTGCCTCCGCCGAGCCTGCCGACGCCGCCGCAGCCGCCGCCGAGGCCGCTGCCGCCGAGGCCGCCGCCGCCGCTGAGGCTGCTGCCGCCGCCGCTGACGCCGCAGCCGCTGAGGAGCCGCGTGCTCCTGAGACGCCGGCACGCCCGCCTCGTTCGCGCCCTGCGCGTGGCGAGCGCCGTGCCGTGCCCTGCCTCGGGTGCCTGCGTTCGGCCCTCGCGGGTCGAAGCACTGGCGAATGCTTCGACGTTGCGGTGGGTAGCCGTTGTTGGCGTTGTGCCTCTGGGCACACCTGTATTCCGGTGTACGTACCTTCCCTGTTCCCCTGGAGCTCCTTTCCCTGCTAACCGCTGATCGCAGCCTTGCCAACGTCCGCCCGCTCGCTGTACGCCTCGTGGAGGCCCTTTAGAACGAGGCCCCCCGCCGCGTATGTTTTTCCCTCGCTTGTCCCGCTTCCGTGCTCCGGGGAAAGTGCTAACAGTGATTACAGGATATCGACCGCCTGCGCGCGTCGATTCGCGTGCTTTTGGAGGAAAAGGGAGGAAGAGAGGAGGAGGAGCAGGCTGCGCCTGCCGGTGGCCCTGCCGCCGTACGCGCGCAGGTGCTGGCCCTGGTTGGGCAGATCCTGGATCTGCTCCTGCCCCAGGTACAGCAGCAGCAACAGCAGTAGCAACAGCAGCAGTGGCTTGCTTGTTTTTTTTTTTTAGTCAGTTAGGGAAGGTTTGCCCCTAGGGTTCGATCCCCCAATAAAATGTCACGTGTTCTGTTTTGTTTGCTTTCAATGATCTCCCGAGCGCACCTGCCGTAAGTCCTGCAGGTTAAGAAGTGACTTGAAGTGCTCGAATTGTTGTTTGGGAAAAGCCTTTGTTAGCCTATTAGCAGGCATTTTATCTATAGGTAGGTAGGTGACGTTGAATAATTTTCGGCTTTGCTTTTGACGGAGCCATATGTTCTGTACGTTTACGTAATGCAGCCGAGTAATGATTTTTTCGTTTTTTTCCGATTACCAGTTTAATCGTTTGCTGATTATCACAAAAGATATCTTAGGTTTAACCTAGTTCTAGCCTTAGATCGTAAAATAACCGTTTGAAAACTATAGCTTTTTTTGCCGTATGCTTTAACGCGAATAGCTTAGCCTTTGTTATGGAGGTCGTTATAGTTACCTGGCGAGCTGCCTTTTATACGATCGCTTTTCCGAAAAGGGTTATTATATAGCCCTGGAAAAACGCTGCGTTTTTGGATTATCGGCAAACGACGCGTTTCCAGCGATTAGCAGAACTTGGGCTTTTTCGCTTACTTCCTTATATACGATTGCCAGAAAGCGTATATGGTAAAGATAACGGATTACCTTGTTAGCAACTTTAATATGCTTAGCTAATAAGTTTGTCAGGAATTTTGATAACAGGGATATAGCAAAGGTTACGTTTGGACGGATTATTACTGCAGTATATAAAATAAAGCTTATGCGCTCCTGATAGCCTTTAATTTGTTCCTTAAAAGTTATCCTATTGTTGGAAACGAGCTTTTTAATTCTTAAAAGGGTTAGCGGTACGTAGGCGTTATTTACTAACCTAAAACGAATAGCGATCTTTTTGATATAAAAGTCGTACGTTAAGATAATTTATCTTTTCGATTTATCTTTAATTACCCGAATACCAAGAAACCAGCTTATTTCGTCCTGGTTCTTTAGCTTATATGCTTCCTTTAACCTTTAAGTTAACTAGTTGGCTTTGGATTAATATTTTCGGGGATAAAAAAGTAATAAATCGTTAACGAAAAACATAAGAATAACCGTACGTTACTTATCGTAAAACAGGTACGGCTTTTTTAAGGATAAAGTAAACCCCAGTTTTTGTAAGGTGGTGGAAAATTCCCGATACCATAGCAAAAGCGAATCCCTAAGCCCATATAAGGCTTTTTCGATTTCTGCATATATACCGTTTTTCTTAAAGCCGTTTGGGAAAGCGCAGGTTATTAGGGCTTGTTTCTCCTTGAAAGCGTTTAGAAACGCTATTTCTATATCGTACTAGCGGGCTTCCAGGTCCTTTTTGGCAGCTATAGCCATGGCAGTTCTGAAGGACCTAGCCGCGAACGTGGCAGCATATGTGCTGATGATCGAGTCGGCTTCTTGGAGATCGCTACGTACGTAGATACGTGATTTGTAGCGTTTCAGCCAGCCATCTTTATCGAATTTATATGTAAATACCTATTTTAAGGGTATCAGCTTGGATTTGGCTTATGCGATCGGTATTTCCTTCCATACCCTGCGCTTTATAAGCGCATAGATCTTTCTTTTAACGTTTTCCTTAAAGGTTTCGCCTAGGGGGTACTTTTCGAAATCCTTCCAGTGCTTCGGCGGCTTAGCTTTTAGTTGATCCTTATAGATCCTAGTTCTGTTAGATATAACGCCAAGCCGTTTAGCATTTTTCTGCAACGCCCTTGCCGCGATTACTGCATGGAAGGTATATAGATTCTTATGTCCCTATTTTGCTATATGTTACAATAACGGGAACAAGTAAATAATTTTCTTCCAGTTTCGATTTAGGGCCAAGCATATTTTGCTGCTTTTATAAATTACGGTAGCGTTTATCGAACGAACGTTACCATTTTTAGTATTATTAAGATTTTCCCGTTTCCGTAGCCTTTTATTCCTGCGAATAAGTGCTTGCGGTTGTTTTCCTTTGTTCTTTTGGAACTTGGAAGTACGCGGGGTAGGATCCTGTTAATTACCGAACGGTTTCTTATTTATTGGAATCCCGAATTTAACTCCAGATAAGGGCGAATAGGTTGATTTACTTATAAATCCCGTTAAGTATATTTCCCGGAAGGTTTCTTCCGTACCTTTATTTTCGCTATCAGCCTACGGAAGTTCCGCGGGTTTAATTTTTCCAGCAAGCAGTTAAGAAAGTTCAGTAAGTAACTAACCTTCGTTACTTTAAGCGCTTCCCTAAACTTTACTTTCTGAATTAGGAATATCTTTAAGGGTTAAAAATTTACGATTAATTTTAGCCTTGCCCAAAAGCTCCCCTACCCCCGAGTTTTAACCTTCCGGTTAACTACCCGTTAAGTCTTTTAATTCGGAAACAAAGCTTTTTATAATCTTTAAAATGTTGTAATCAGTATAAAGGCTATCTTACGCGTTAAATATATCAAAGATTGCATCCTTTTTAATTAGGTTTTTAAAGATATGAAAATCTATTACGAACCCCCGGCTTATAGCTAGAGCGAACGCCTTTTTTTTTCTTTTTCTGGCTAATAAAAGATATCCTTATCGAATGTAACGTTACGCGTAGTAATAACTTGGCGGAACTCCGGCACTTATATTCGGTAAATATTAAAAGTTCGGTATTTTACTAAATAACCGATATAAGCTTTCGGTTTTACTTTTTATGCTCGCCTTCCTTTTCCAACTTTTCGATTTTTTATTAACGAATACGTTCGTACGCTATATACGAAAATCCCAAACCAATCGGGTTTAAGGTTTGCAGTAATCGCATTTATAATGGCGGAATTATATTAACGGAAGTACTGCCTGAACCAGCGAGCGAACACCTTATTAAGCGAAAACAAATCGTACGCGTAATTCGGACTTATATTATAAAGCCATACCGTTACTTTTACCGCTTTTAGCCATAGGTCCTTAAAGAAATTTGCTTTTAACCTTATTTTAAAAGTTTTGTTAATTAGCTTTTAACCTATTCGCTCGTTTCTTTCTATAAGTTCTTTGGTATATAAAGAAAAGGTTTTACATTCGATTCTTTCTTTTGTATATTATATTCAATAAGTTGTAAATCCGTTTATCGCGATCGTTCCAATATTATTATCCTGCTTGATTTTACAAATAAGGAGCTTATATTGCTTACGTACCTAGCGTTCGAAATCTCTAATAATACGGAATGCCGTTTTTTATACGCGATCGGCTGTTAAAAAGGCGAAAAGCTTCCTATTATACTTATCTTTAATTACCAGGAGCCAGTTAAAGCTATTATACTTTAAAGGATAATCGAAATAATCCTACAGGATACGTTAAAAAGGTTTAAAAATTCGGCTTTCGGACGTACGTTTAGAAATCACTTAAAAAGTATATACGCAAACATATATTTCATATTTCAAACGCGCCGTCCTATTAATTATAACGTTTCTAACGTTTTTAACGAACGATCTTAATATTACAAGTTTTAAATGCCCAAACTTAAGGTGCCAAAAACCTTTTATTCCATTACGGGAACGTAAATAATCCTTCGATCGCCTTTACGGTTTTCCTTCCTTCTTTTTACTAATCGTTAATAATATCAAAACGCCTGCCGGGCTTTACGGAATTACTAATAAAATGCTCGAGTAAAAGGATAACGGGTTATATTTAAGGAAAGCTAAATTATATACTCGAATAAATTTCGCAAAAATAACGCTTTTGGTAATTTCTCCCTTTCTAAAGGAACAATCCAACCCGTAATACCAAATCCCAATTCTGCGAAACAAAGCTTCCGAAACGATATTAACGTAAAAACTATCTACTACCACTATATCGTTAAGGATAAGATTATGCTTTGGTTTCCCAAAAGCTCCAAATAATGCTCCTTTAATTACCCTTTGCCCTTTGCCACTGATCGGTATCGACGACGTTCTAACTTTTACTATTTCCCCGGTAAAATCAGGTATAAAAAAGCCAAAAACGAACAGGTCTCGAGTATTTACCAAATGCCGAACCTTACAGTTATCGATTAAGGTAAACTATAATAAAAGGTACTTACCGAAGTTAATAATAATATAAATCCCTGGAATAAAATTAAAGGTATTTAAGGTATAAAAATCGATAAGCGCCGTAATAATGTTGCCGAACTACGTATTAATATTAGGTGTTAATCGTTTTATAACCTTACGAATTAATTCCTTCTACTTAAGGAACTTCTGGAAGTTATCGTAAAGCTTTTTCCACCTGCTTTACTTAAAACGTTCGCAAATCCCCTCTTACTCTTTAAGGCTAACGTAACGAATCCTCCGAATAATTACTCCCGTAATTACGAAGCGCAAGATAGCATAGTTAGTAAGCTCCCATCGATAAATCTTATCCAACGTAGCAAAACAGGGATACTTATTACCGTTGCCCCTATTCCTAAACACCCTTAGCGAAAAAGAATTTTTACCTAAGTAAGGCAATAATCCCAATTCGGAAAGCGATCTTTACGTTAGCATTACGAAAATTCCGGGATCTTTAATTTCGGCGCGCAACTTATTTTCGTAACATATAACCAAAAATTAAGCGCCTAATTTTTTTAAGGTTATAGTAAACTTATTAAACGAATCATCCCGAATAAAGTTAAAAAGCTCCCTTTACCTTTAATTTAATACGAGCCGTTTCGCCATAACGTTTAGGAAATCCTTTGCCGTAAACGGTCCTTTAATTTCCTAAAGGTTATATACCTTCGCTTAAATGTAAACGGAAAACCAGGTACGGTACTATTAATCAGGCTTTATATAACCTACCTCGGTTAAGCGTAAAGCTTTACGGTATTCCTTACGTACCGTCGTAATAATACTTAAATTAAAAGGAACGAATTAATCCCTTAATTCCTTAAGCAAATCCTGAATCATAATTTTTCCTTAAATAACTAAGGTAACTTAGGCATTTCTGAAGATCTAGCTTTTTACCATTACGTTAATTTACGTTTAAATGTTAATATATTGGCGTCGATCTTGGAAACTTCCCGGAATTCTTCTCGGATATCTTTTACGAAACGTCTAAAATTTATTTCATATTGCTTTTTCAAATCTGCAGCCTTTAGCTTCTTAAAAGCTTAAAACGCAAGGTTACGTTAATCGGGATCATTATAAATATCTTGCCATACGGTTAAGGCTTCCGTATATTACTTCCTTAATCGATCGTTAACTTTTTCGGTATACTCCTTAAGGGTAAGAAACTTCCGAACGCCCGTAAAACGATTAATATTAGGTGTATTTAGATTAATTAAATACCAAACGCCGCGTAAAAAAACGTTAAAACGCAAAAATAAAAACCAGTTAGGATAAATAAAGCGATCCTTAAAGATCACGTCCTTAAGGATAGGATCGTCGGATATATTAAAGGCAATAAAATATTAGATCAGTAAAAAAGAAGTTGCAATTAGCTTAATTGCAGTTATCTTACGCAGTTAAAGTACTGGGCTCATAACTGTCATAATTAAGCTGATCGCGGAAAAGGTTTTATAAAGTGTAGGAAGTGTAATTTTTCCTGGATAGATCGTGCTCTAGGGAGCAGTGACTAGAAAGCTCTATATATATTTGTGGGGTGCCTATAGGTCCCTGGGGCTTGATGACTAAGCAAGCAACCCCTATTCTGCGACACGCTTGAACTACTAACCCAGTTCGAGCGGCCGATCTTGTGCCATAATCCAAGAATCAGACAATGGAAACTCCTAATCCCCGTATTGTGAAAGGTAAAGACGAAAAGGGCAGTTCGGTGCCACTTGATCTAGGCTGCGACAACACACGAGTGAAGGGAGGATTGACAACACGCAGCTCCAAGGCCAATTATGTGTAATTTGTTCGTCACCCGCCACATTACACTGGGGGAGCCTGGATTAGACTCGGGAGAATGTTGACACATTCTCTGATTTCATGGGGTCAGCGCGCTGATCTGAAATTCAGCCTCTAGAGTCACATCCAATCCTCTAGTCAGAAACTGGATTGCTCCTGACCTCTACTACGTCGCTATGCTTCAAATCTTGGGACACAGGGTTTTAAAACGCTTCTACTTACCGTGAATGAATTCCACAAAGGATTATTCGCCGGTGACACCATCGACGTCAGTAATGCTTACCCTCCCTTTGCCTTTTTAGAAGGAGTTTATAGGAAGGGGCAAAGTTTAGTTACGTCTAGACCATGACGGCATGCTACAGAATGGTAAGTTAGCGGTTTGATTGAAGAAACTCGAACCCGGATCATCGTAAGATTCCATTGGGCAGACCCATCATCAATCGCGTACTCGAGCTTGACTGTATGGGCCGATCACAGGTCTCCGACTGTGAATAAGTACTGTACTTGATGAGTCGGGGTCGAGTGGGTGTAGGCGGGTCCCGTCTAATTAGAGGTACTGTACAGGGATTGGGGATCTTCCTCCCAACGCCCGGCCCAATGGACTGCTAAGAATTGAACTGCTTAGGATACGCAGAAAATGTTGGGTACAGATGCTTGGGTGCGAAGGATTATCTCTGTGTGGCCCGAGGCCGTCTCCGTACCGTAGAGTGCTGGGTCGGTCCCAGACCTAGGTTACAAAATTCATCCGGTGCACGTAACTTCACAATCCACTTCCGGCAAGGGGGGTATGCTCTGCTTCTCCTGGAGGTAGCCCTAGTAGGACACCTAGGCTCAGGGGCCTTGCACTCTTTTCACTCAGCTGGATTCAGAGGCCCTCAGGGAGGGCTGCCACCAATCCGAATATGGCCCTCAAGATAGACGAGGCGAATGCCCTTGAAGGCAAAATTGATGCCATCATCAACAACCCACAGAGCATTATGACCATTCAAGGTGGTGCAATCCGGCGCAGGCTGCGCGATGCGGGACGGAAACTAAGCTTCGCTATGGAAGTGCGGACCGATGCCATTCACAGGATCGCTTATCCGGTAAACTTCCTGCCTTTCCTTTCCCAGAGGACAACGAAATGGCTATTTTGATAGCCAATGCGGGCGGCGTTGGCTCGCGTCGGCGTTGATATTAGGCTCTTCGAGCTCTTGGTAGCGAGCAATGGCTCTTCTTCCTCCGAGCTTGCTTTGAAGACCAGGGTCGATATAGTCCTCATGAGTAAATACGACGTTTCTTCCGGCTTGAGACCGTTCGCTTACGTCCGTCAGAACGATCGTTAAGGTTCTATCAGTCAGCTGGAATGATCTTACAACGAGGCGGTGATTACTTCCTACCGAATAACACCATCGACGCCCTGGCGTGAGGGGGAGGGAGTGCTAATGTTTGTGCACAGTAAGCTCCGGTGAACACTCGCTTGTACGCTACAACTGATGTACCTGGACTTTCTTCCAAGATCTGATTTGGTCGGCCAGTCTTTCCTGGCATTCCCTCAGTTTCTACGCGAGACCGGCTACGCTGACCCTATAGACCCCAAACACACTCCTTTCAATTTGGGTACACGGACAGATCAGGGCCTATTCCAATGGATCCAAGGCCATCCAAAGATCTTAGAGAGCTTCAAAATTTTGATGTCGTCTGAGCGTGACCCTGGCGTCACCCTCCTTGATGTGTTAGACTTCGAGAAAGAGCTTGCGCAGGGCAGCGACGACTCGACTATCTTATTTGTGGATATCGGGGGCTCCAAGGGCCACCAAGCCATAGTAGTAAGATGGAAATGTCTTTATCTCCCTGGTCGCGTTATTCTGCAGGACTTGCCCCATGTTATCGCACAGGTTAAGACAGATCCACTGCCAGGGTTCGAGACGATCGAAACAGTTGCCCACGATATGTTCAGAGGTCTAAGCAATGCAAGCCACGCCACGAAGCACCCCCGTGGAGTGGATTGACGTCCATCCACCACCATACTAAAATATATGGATGGAACTGGCGATTTTTCCATATGGATGGCCATCAGTGGATATACGTGGACGACTTTTAGGTATTTTAAGAAACGACTTTGGTGTTGATATGTATATAGCTAGCTTTAAGGCAGATCGCCTTCTTTTTCCGTAACGAATAACGAATCCTTTTTATCGTCAAGCATCTTATCCTTTAATTCGGCGTTAAGCCAATTCGTTACCCACTTTTTCAGCTTTTTATCAGTCATAACTTAAAGCTTCGCCATCTTTCGGGTTTTATCCGGAAATGTAAATAATATATCGAAGTTATTAATCACTCCAGCCTTATGCCACGAACGCAACGTTTAACACATCTCGATCAACATAACATCTAGCCTATTACGTAACTCGTTAACCATTCGACCTATAGCTAAAAAAAAAACGCTTACATTCTGCTAACATGGGCTATATCGTAAGGAAATTAAAAGCCATACGGGAAAAGCGAAAATATTTTACGCTTTTCTGTATCTAATATGCGATAAAATCCTAAATCTTCCGATTCCCAGGCTCGAAATCCATATACTAAGCCCTATATTCGCCGAAGGTATCGCGAACTTTTATACCGACCGAATCGTCTAATCCCATAATGCTAGGGCCATATCGTAACTGTTCGAAGTATTGTTATAACTCGTTATAATAACGCTTCGCTTTTTTAGCTAGCCGCGCGTATTCCGCCCGTAACAATACTTCCATATAAGCGTATCCCTTTAGCTACATATCTTCCACTTAATGTTATGGCCAAAGGCCTTGGCTCGATTGATAGACGGTCGGAGGTTGTGGAACGCATTTTCGATGTGGGTTCCAAGGTTACGTGACTGGCTCGATGGGCTCGCAGCGTTTAATTGGCGTTAGTACTTCGAGCCAGTCGAACCGAGGGAACGGCTCGATGGATTCGAAGAAGTTCGACTATTAAAGGGAAAATCGAACCGGTTCGAGCCGGTCGAACTAATAAAAGTATATATACGCTTATTATTTCCTATAGTTTAAATAATATCAGGTTATAATAATATTTAATTATTTAAATTTATATCTGTTATTATTAAATATAATTATTACTTTATTGCTTAAATTTTTACGATATTATTATTAATATAAACCGTACGATTAGGTTTAATAGTTAGTTAAGCTTATAACCGTTATACGTTATAAGCTTTTGTTCAGTTAAACAATATTTAATATTGTTAAAATGTCGACCAGCGCCGAAGCTATTATTTTTATCTTTATTTAATAACTGCGAAAACGTATTTAACAGTTTAAAGCCTATATTTAATAGCTTACTACCTAAATTACCATTACCTTAGTCGATTCGGTACTAGCAGTTATTATTCCAAAACTTAAGGTTAAAAAATCCGAACCTTACGATGGTACAGGAAGCGTTTAAAGCTTTTTAACCCAGGCCAGAATGTATTTACGACTGGAAAAAACCGAAGGTAACGCCGATAAAATCCTTTTTATGGTAGGGTTCCTAAAAGGGGATGCTTTGGATTGGTTTAAGCTTACGTTACGAAATTACCTGGAGAATGCAAAAAATGATCAGGAAACGGTTATTAAAAGGATTTTCGAAAGCTACGTTAATTTCGAATAAAAGCTTAAGGATAATTTCGACAATCCGGACGTAAAACAAAAGGCTGTATAGGACTTTTTATAGCTTAAATAAAATGGACCAGTTTTTAAATACGCCGTCGAGTTTAGGAATTTTATGTTTAAAGCAGGATGGGTTGACGACGAGGATGATATCCTGATCGACGTTTTTTACAAGAGATTAAAGGACGATATAAAGGACGAAATTATTAAAATCGAACGACCTAATATATTCGATAAATATATCGCTAAAGTTATAAAGATCGATAATCGATAATTTGAACGACGATAAGAATAATATAAATAGTTCGCTTTACGGTTTAAATTCCAAGAAGCTAATTAAGGTCGAAAGCGTTTTACGTTTTCCACCTTTTATAAAATTTAGCTAGGATTTATAAAATTAAGGGTTATTTAATCGAAAAATAAAACGTTCGTTACCTGCTATAATTGCGGTAAGCCCGGATATATTATACGAAAATGCAAAAATCTGAAAAAAGTATATTAGGTTTTAATCTTTGAAAATCGGCATAAAAAGGAACTTGGCGACCGAAAAACAATTAATATAATCCGCGCTAAAAATAACGACAACCCTTTACTTAAGGTACGATAGGGAATAAGAAAAGCTAAAAAGTTATCCCAAATAGGAATTAAAAGGGCTAAAAAAGTTAAAACTACTGGATTTATTGTTATTTAGTAGCTATAAAAGTACGAAGGATAAAAAAAACTAAGCGATAATAAGCTATTTACTCGTACGTAATAGAAATAATAACAGAAAAACAACCAGTTAATGCTTAACGCATGGTTAAAGGAATACTAAGGATGGGACGAAAACCTGTGCTTAAGAAAATTCGATCGGTACGGAAGGCTTTATGCGGTTAGCTGTTAACGACCGTAGTGCGAGGTATACGAGGACGAAAAAGAATATATCGCGTAACGAATTATGCGTATGTAGCGATAAGGTTTCGATTTTAAGAATCGAACTGGAAGTGATTTTAGGAATTAAAGATAGTATTGCTATATACGAGAAGCCGTTATAATAGAAGAAATCGACGAGCTGATAGTTATTAAAAGTTGGCTAAAAGGAAAATATTACCTTATATATAAACCCTAGTTCTATTAAGATTAGTGCAATTATTAAATGCAGGAAGAATTAATCCAAAAAATAATAAAAAAATACTATTAGAAAATGATTACCGATTTACGAATTTAGCTAACTTTTACGGAGGATCCAGAAAAGCGATTAGTTATATAAAAGGAAATTCGCTTTTTTTCGAACTGGAAAACCTTAAAGCTAGAATATATTATTAAAGAAACGTTTTAGAATTAAGTGGAATATTTAATAGTAACGCTACGCCGATAAAAGTAGCAGTTAAAATAAATTTAAGACGAAAATAAGAGATTTAGAAAGAGAATTTAGCAATTCGAAAATAACTTAAAAGATTTAAGTTACCTGTAATAGGGCTTTAAGTTGGCAGAAAAAACGAAGGTAAATAATAATACTTTAAAAAAGCTTTAAATGCGATAGGAACAGTACGAAAGAAACTTATAACGGTATAAGTACGAATTAAAAACAAACGATATACCGTATTTGTAAACTGCGGCGTAATAGAAAGTAATTATATCGCTTTAAAAGTAATTAACGAATTACAGTTATTATAAAAGGATAAAGAATACCTTTACGAAGTCGAGAACGCCGAAAGTTAAATATTTAATTACGATAATAAATAAATCCGATATAAAATTAATTACTTTAAAACCTTTATCGAAGGAAAAAGATAAATTATTAGTTTCGACGTTATCGCCATCGAGAACTTCGATTTGATTTTAGGTTTGCTATAGTTGGAACAGTATAACCCGGCTATTAATTAAAAAATTTGCGAAATGGATTACGATTAATTTTTTAACGATAAGCCAAACGACGAAAGATTTTAATATTCGATTGATAAGGTAAACAAATGCAGGCATAAAAAAACGGCAAAAATCTTATTACCTAAAAACATACGGCATATTAAAAAAAAAAGAGCATAATCGAAAAATATAACGTATTATCGCCAACCTTAAAGCAAAATTTAAGCAGATAAATAATAATTTAAAACGACCGTCCGAAAAGCTATTAAAATAAATGGTTAAGGTATTTCTATAGTATTACAAGTACGACAAGTTATTTAATAAGGAATTTGATATTAAATTGCCAAAATATAACAAATAAAATTACGAAATAGTTTTTAAAAATGGTAAAAATACCTCTTTTTATCCGATATATAACTTGAATTATGCAGAATTATATGCATTCCGTAATTACTTCGAAAATAAACTTCGAAAGGGATGGATTCGACGTTTTAAATTACCAGCCGGATATTTTATATTTTTCGTACCGAAAAAAAGGGGAAAGCTTCGATTAATAGTGGATTATCGATAACTTAACGACATTACCGTTAAGGATAAAACGTTATTATTACTGATTACCGAAATAAAAGATCGCCTGTAAAAAGCAAAATAATTTACAGTTATCGATTTACGAAATAGTTATAATATAATCCGGATTAAGGAGGAATACGAATAGAAAATAACCTTTAAGACGAAATATAATTTATACGAATACTTAGTTGCCTTTATGTAATTAATTAACGTACTAACGACCTTTTAACGAATAATAAACTATGTGCTAAAAGAATACCTAGATATTTTTGTTATTTGTTACTTTGACGATATTTTTATTTATTCAAAAACGAAAGAAAAATACGAAAAATATGTTTATTAAGTTTAATAAGCGTTATAAAACGCTAAACTTTTGGTTAATACCGAAAAAAGGCATTTTTATAAGTAAAAAGTCGAATTCCTAAAACATATTATTATGTTAAAATAAATTTATATAAATCATAAAAGTTATTAACAGTTAAGGATTAAGTATAATTTATTAACGTTAAAAAATATAAATATTGCTTAAATTCGTTAATGATTACCGACGATTTATACGTCATTTCAGCAAAATAGTTATGCTATTAACAGAACTTATTAAAAAGGATAAATTATTTAAACGGATTTTAAAAAAAGAAATAATTTTTTAGTAAATTAAAAACGCTTTTACCAGTAAATTAATATTGATTATGTACGACTTAAAGCGACTAGTTAAGCTAAAAACCGGTACTTCGGATTATGTCTTAGAAGTTATAGTTGGATATCGAAACGATTAAGGAAAATTTTACCTTATCGCGTTTTATTTTTACAAGTTATACGGAGCAAAACTGAATTACCTCATTTACGATAAGAAATTTCTAGCTATCGTTAACGCCTTTAAAAAGTTTAAACATTATCTTAAAGGTAATATGTACCAAATTAAGGTATATACGGATTATAAGAATATTATATATTTTTTTACGATACGAAAACTTGTCGGAAAATAATTACGTTACTTAAAAAGCCCTTTAAAATTCGATTACGTTATTATTTATCGAAAAGGATCAGAAAATAACAGAGCAAACGCATTTAGCAAACGACCTAATTTAAAAAAACTTAAGGTTAAGGTATAGCAAATAATTTTCGATATTATATTCGAAAGATATTTAAAACAGTAACGAATTACTGCGATACGAGCAATATAACGTTAATTAATTAGTAAAGTATTAAATAAACAAAATATAAATACCCGAAGATTTATAAAAGAACTTAATACGAGATATATACGAACATTTTATATATAAATATTTAAGAATTTATAAAATCTTAAAACGTTTATAACAGATATATTATTTTCTTAAGATGAAAATTATAATATAAAGAGTAATACGATAATGCGATATTTGCGTTAAAGCAAAGGTACGACGATATAAGCCTTACGGAAAATTACAGTTATTACCAGTTGTTAAACGATTATAGGATTCGATTATATTCAACTTTATTACTAAGTTTTCTTTGTTAAAAGATCCAGCTATAAGAATATATTACGATAGCATTTTCGTAATCGTTAATCGATTTACGAAATTTTTTTTAATTTCTTACCTTATAATAAAAATACCGATATAAAGCAATTCGTATATATTTTCCTTAGATATATTTTAAGTATTTACGGACTTTTAACGGAAATTAGTTCTGATAAAGGTATTATTTTTACTTCGAAATTTTGGCAAAAATTAATAATTTAATTTAGATTAAATTACAAATTATTTAACGTATTTAAACCTTAAATAAACGGATAGATAAAAAAAACCAACTAAACGTTGAAAACGTATTTACGATGTTATATTAATTACGAATAAAATAACTAAATCGAAAAGTTATTAGTTATATAGCTAATTTATAATATTAATTATTACGAAAGTATTAAAACGACGTTAATAACTATTAATTTTAAATTTATACCTTAGGTTTACCGAAATTTATACAAGGATAAACTAGCTAACGTTAAAGCAATTTTTACTTTAGAATACTTAAAACAGTTATACGCAAAAATAAAATTAAAGCTCGAATTCGTACGCGACCAAATAAGCAAATACTACAACCAAAAAAGGTTAAAAGGATTAACTTTTTCGGAAAGGGAAATGGTTTACCTAGCTATTAAAAACATCCAAACTAAAAGGTTAAACAAAGAATTCGATTTTAAATATATCGGCCCATATAAAATCGCTAAAAAAAATCTTAGAAAATAACTATAAATTGGAGCTACCGCCGAAGGTTAAGCTTTATCCAGTTTTTCATATTTCTCTATTAAAGTTAGCAACAGATATAATCAAAGTTAATATAAGATAGAATTAAGATAAAAAAGTTATAAAAAATATATTAATTTACAAAGTAGAAAAAATACTAAATATATGCAAAGAAAAGGAACTTACCTAATACTTAATTAAGTGGAAAAATTACCTAGGTTCCGAAAATACCTGGGAACCCGCGAAAAACCTTACGAACGCCCAGCGCCTTTTGAAAAACTTTCACCAGTAACGCCGGAAGCGCTAAGGTTAAAAGTACTTCAATTTAAGTTACTTAAAGGAGGCCAGTCGGTAAGCAGAGAGGTTTGCGTTAATGCAACCTTAGCTTCCAGTTGCTGTTGCTTGCGCTTTAAACGTTCGAATTCTTTTATCGCCTCCGCACCTTTAATACCCTTACGTAATATTTCGATCCTACGTTTACGTAAAAATTTCTTTTGATTTCGCAAACGACCTAAACGACCGAATAATTTATTTAATTATTATTAAACCCGAAAAAGTTTTTTTCTCAAAAAACGCTTTTAAAGTTCGAAACGTTTTTTTTTTAACGACTAACCGGTTATATTTAGTTTCGAAAAGCCCGAATAAATTATAAAAACTATTATACTTAATATAGCAAGCGTATTTTCCAGAATTAAGATAAGCTTTATAAAATTTTCCTTTAAATTTGCAACGTAAACAAGTAAACGCGGATATATTAAAACTAAGAAAATAAATTCTTTTAGATAAAACCAAAACGTTGTTACGTTTACGGGATTTCTGCTTTTCGATACGACCTAACATAGTGGTTAAATAATAAAAAAAGTGATATGGAAGAAAGGAAGTTACTTACCAAACAAATGCGACAAATAAATTAATTTCTAAGAGTATTATTATTATTATTATTATTCATACGCCGTATCGCCCCTAGGGCATGCGGTACTCCTACTGTGTATGTACATATTTCGCACGGTAAAACCAAGAGAGGGCCCAAGGTGAAAACCCGTGCGCTGCGGTTACGCTGCGCTACAAGAGCGCTATCGACACGTTTTCTACCGTCCCGTCGTCAAAAGCTCACTCTTTTGACTGACTTGATTATCCCGGTGCGGCGCCGCACCGCGGTGGGGAAGAAGAACGATCCTGTCAATTCTCTAAGTGCGCTGCGGTACAATTTCTAAGGGTAAAAATCCTGGAAAGGGGAAAATCGTGTTATGATTAAAGGCCTTAGTTCGATTAATAGACGGTCAAAGGTTGTGGAACGTATCTCCGATGTGGGTTCCAAGGTTACGTAACTAGTTCGATGGGCTTGCAGCATTTAATTGGCGTCAATACTTCGAGCCAGTCGAACCGAGGGAACGGCTCGATAAATTCGAAGGAGCTCGATTACCAAAGGGAAGATCGAGCCGGTTCGAGCCGGTCGAATTAATAGAAGTATATATACGTTTATTATTTCCTATAGTTTAAATAGTACCAGCTTGTAATAATATTTGGTTACTTAAATTTATATCTGCTATTACTAAACGTAATTATCGCTTTATTGCTTAGATTCTTACGATACCACTGCCAATATAAACCGTACGACTAGGTTTAATAGTTGGTTAAGCCCATAGCCGTCACATTTAATCGCGAACGTATTAAATCTATTCTAAGTAATCGGCCTAATTCCTTTCGAATTACTACTACCGATACGCAAAATAAAGCGCGAAAGCAGTAACATATATCGGAATCTTCTCCAGCTTAATGTAATATTCGTTTAACTTAGCCAAATTAAGTTAAGGTTCGCAGCTATATATCGCAAATCGGGAAAGTTTTTAACGCGTACTTTAAAGCTTTCTAACTTATTAAAAAAAAAAATTAAAACTTAGTGTCATATCTTATATATTGCCGTATAAGCTTACCTATTTACGCTTTCGCAACCGCTATATGCCGTTACTTTTAAAGGTTATAATTACATCCTTAAAATACTTAAAGATATCTGCCGTAAACTTCAAGATTTTCTAAGCGTAATTTGTCAATTAATTTTCCGCTTATAGATATAAAGGATAATAATACCCTTTCGTATACGCTTTTTTCGTATATAATTTTCTATTTTCTATTCGTACCTATATCTAAAAATCAACATATCGAAAAATAAACGTAACGTAAGCGTTCGGCGGATTATAAATAGTTACGAAAGCTAACGCGTTACGTTATTAAGCTTTATATTAAAAGGCTTTTACGTTCGAATCTGTAAATTGTTAAAAGTAACGATTTAATTTACCTAAATAACGCGCAACATATTCGTAAGCCTATTAAACTAATAAATAATAACAATTAAGTTATAAAGCTTCTTAATAAAGCCCTTCTTACGCCAAAACTCGTATTCGATAATAATAAGCGCTTTTTCGCCGTATATAAAAACTTCGAACGCTTTAATATCGTAAACAAATAACAGCGCTTTCGCAGAAAAGTTAAGCATATAACCTATATAACGGCTACGGCGGTAAGCCCCGTTAAAGCTAAGCTCGCCACCAATTACCTTTATTACTATATCGTTATTTTTCGCGTTATCGAAAGTAAAGTAACTAATCTTCTTTTTGATCCTATAAATATCGATTACGTTAAGGATTTTTGCAGCTATATTAGCGCCTATATAACGTAAGGTTATATTAAGCAATCCTAAGGTTAACTTATAAAGCTAACTTTTTTATTACGGAAAAAATAAAAAATCTTATAAAATAAATAATAACTCCTTAACCTTTAGCCGTTAAAGGTAATATAAATAAGACCCGGCGAACGTAATAATACCTTTACGATTTATTGCTTATGCTCGTAAAAAACGTTAATAATAAATACTTTCGCAATAAGTACGGAAATATAAGCATTTTAATTCTTTATACAAAGATTAAAATATTCGAAAATAACTTGCAGCTTTTCCTTTTCGATAATAGTAAATGGATAATTTCTTTCGACGATCCAGTTAATTAAAAAGCGACGGAACTGCTTCTTGTCGAAATTTTTGATCAACGTATTGATAAAGGCTTATTCGCAAAAGTTATAGGTGTTAAGCCCGAAATAATCGAAAATAAAAAAATCGGGATACCTTTCGCGTTACTTTCGCATACGCTTCAGCCTAATTTTAATACTATAACTTCGTTTTCTTTTTAAGAGCTATAATTTTATGCGCGTAATAAAGATAATTCATATAATTTTATATACCGCATATTAAAAAGGCAGCAAGCTTAGGTTTCCGTTTCCAAACGCAAACCTTACATACCTATTTACGTTTCCCGTCGCGTTAGATATCGTATCCGAATTACTACAACTATATCGCTATATTCCTTATTCGTTTAAATATCGTAAGCCTTAGAAACGCGGCCCAAAGGCGGCGTTTAAGGTTTTAATCGTTAACAGTAAGCGTTAAACTTATAAAAAAGGGCAAAATAAACGTATTAATAAAGATAAATATTTCGAAAGGCGGCGGAAAAAATTATATATCGTTGTTAGGTATAACAATAAGGCTTAAAACGCTATATCTTAAACCTATAATAACGGTAATGTATTTGCTATAAACTTAGGTAATCGCAAGTTAGTTAAGTTTTTACAAAACGCGTATAGTGCTATATTAATCGAAAAATTCGCAAAACACATAAATTTAATTTAAAGCTTTTAAGCGTTATTAGGCGGATTAGTAACAATTATATTAATTCCTTGATAAATAATTAGCAAAACAATATAAGGCTTACCTAGTTAATAAATATCGGGCAAGGAATGGAAAGTAATTACATAAGTAACAAATTGTTAATATTTTGCTTTTGCAATAAACCGTACGTTAATTCGAAAAATTAAAAATATATCGGAAACGCACTTAAATTATATAGGACCCAGATATTACGCCTAATAACTCTATTCTTTCGTTAAGTAGCCTTACTAACAGCTTCATTTTTTAACCCATCCGAATTTAGTTGCACCTTGGAAATCAAAGCCTAATAAAATCGCAAAAATAAATGGATTTTACCGTTAAATTGCCCTAATCGAAGACTTCAAAATGGTCTTACTTTTATTATTATAACCATTATATATTACTATAAAAGCTAAATTGTTATAAAGTTAATATATTTTGTATTTAAAATCCGAATAAAAATAACATATTTGTTAATATAAAACATATATCTAACGATACAGATATTTCTTAAGGCTGAACCCGGTATTAAAATAACCGCAAAAATTTAAGAATTTTAAATATATTACTTTCGTCATTAAACGATAAATGTATTGTTATGGCCAAAGGCCTTGGCTCGATTGGTAGACGGTCGGAGGTTGTGGGACGTATTTCCGATGTGGGTTCCAAGGTTACGTAACTGGCTCGATGGGCTTGCAGCGTTTAATTGGCGTTAGTACTTCGAGCTAGTCGAGCCGAGGAAACGGCTCGATGGACTTAAAGAAGTTCGACTACCAAAAAAAGGATCGAGCCGATTCGAATCGACCGAACTAATAAAAATATATATATGTTTATTATTTTCTATAGTTTAAATAATATTAATTTGTAATAATAATTAGTTATTTAGATTCATACTTATTATTACCAAACGTAATTATCGTTTTATTGCTTAGATTTTTACGATATTACTGTTAACATAAACCGTACGATTAAGTTTAATAATTAGTTAAGCTTATAGCCGTTATACGTTGCAAGCTTTTATTTAGTAGTACCGTTAAATTATAAGCAATATTTAATACTGTCAGAATATCGACCAATACCGAAGTTACCGTTTTTACCTTAGCCCAGTAACTGCAAAAACGCATTTAGCAATTTAAGGCCCATGTTTAACAACTTATTGCTTAAGCCGCCGCCTTAGTTAATTCGGTATTAACAGCTATTACTTTAAAACTTAAGGTTAAAAAATCCGAACCTTACGATGGCACAGGAAGCGTTTAAGGCTTTTTAACCCAAGCTAAAGTATATCTACGATTAAAAAAAATCGAAAATAACGCCGACAGAATCTTTATTGTAATAAGGTTCCTAAAAGGGGATATTTTGGATTGGTTTAAGCTTACGTTACGAGATTACTTAAAAAATGCAGAAAACGACCAAAAAACGGTTATTAAAAGGATTTTCGAAAGTTACGTTAATTTCGAATAAAGGGTTAAAAATAATTTCGATAACCCGGACGCAAAACAAAAAACTGCATAAAACCTTTTACAGCTTAAATAAAAAGAACTAACTTTTAAATATGCCGTCGAATTTAGGAACTTTATATCTAAAGTAGGATGGATCGACGATAAAGACGATACCCTAATCGACGTTTTTTATAAAAGCCTAAAAAATAATATTAAAAACGAAATTATCAAAATCGAACGACCTAACGTACTTAATAAATATATCGCTAAAGCTGTAAAAATCGACAATCGATAATTTAAACGACGACAAAAACGACGTAAACAGTTTGCTTTACGGTCCAAATTTTAAGAAATTAATTAAGGTCGAAAACGCTTTACGTTTTTTACCTTTTATAAAACTTAATTAAGGCTTATAAAATTAAAGGCTATTTAATCGAAAAATAAAAAGTTCCTTACTTATTATAATTACGGTAAGCCCGGATATATAACGCGAAAATGCAAAAGCCCGAAAAAGGTATATTAAGTTTTAATTTTTAAAAATCAGCATAAAAAAGAATTTGGCGACAGAAAAACGATTAATATAATCCGCGCCAAAAATAACGACAACCCTTTACCAAAAGTGCGATAAGGAATAAAAGAAGTTAAGAAACTTTTCCAGGCAAGAACCCGAAAAGCTAAAGAAATTAAAACTATTAGATTTACTGTTACCTAATAGCTATAAGAATACGAAAAATGGAAAAAGCTAAGCGACGATAAGCTATTTACCCGTGCATAACAGAAACGGTAACAGAAAAACAACCAGTTAGTGCTTAACGTATGGTTAAAGAAATACCGAAAATAGGACGAAAACCTGTACTTAAAAGAACCCGATCGGTACGGAAGGCTCTACGCGGTCAGCTGTCGACGACCGCAGTACGAGGTATACGAGGACGAAAAAGAATATATCGCACGACGAATTATGCATATATGGCAATAAGGCTTCGATTTTAAAAATCGAACTAAAAGTGATTTTAAGGATTAAAAATGGTATTACTATATACGAAAAGCCGCAATAATAGAAGAAATCGACGAATTGGCAATTATTAAAAACTAGCCAGAAAGAAAATATTACCTTATATACAAGCCTTAGTACTATTACGAATAATGCAATTATTAAACGTAAGAAAAACTGATTTAAAAAATAATAGAAAAATATTGCCAGAAAATAATTACCGATTTACAAATTCAGTTAGTTTTTACGGAAAATCCAGAAAAGCGATTAATTATATAAAAGGAAATTCGTTCCTTTTCGAGCTGGAAAACTTTAAAATTAAAATATATTACTAAAGAAACGTTCCAAAATTAAGTAAAATATTTGACAGTAACGTTACGCTAATAAGAGCAGCAGTTAAAATGGATTTAAAACGAAAATAAAAAACTTAAAAAGAAAATCTAGCAATTCGAAAATAACCCAAAAGATCTAAGCTACTTATAATAAGGCCCTAGGCTGGCAGAAATAAAGGCGGATAGCAATACCTTAAAAGGGTTTTAAATACGATACGAATAATACGAAAAAAACCTATTACGGTATAAGTACGAATTAAAAATAAGCGATATATTGTATTTATGGATTGCGGCGTAATAAAAGGCAATTATATCGCCTTAAAAGTAATTAATAAGTTATAATTATTATGGAAAAATAAAGAATACCTTTACGAGGTCGAAAACGCCGAAGGTTAAACATTTAATTATAACGATGAATAAATCCGATATAAAATTAATTACTTTAAAACTTTTATTAAAAGAAAAAGATAAATTATTAATTTCGACGTTATCGCTATCGAAGATTTCGATTTAATCCTAAATTCCCCATAGTTAGAACAGTATAATCCGGCTATTAACTAGAAAGTTCGCGAAATAAATTACGATTTATTTTCCAACGATAAGCCAAACGACGAAAAATCTTAATATTCGATCGATAAGGTAAATAAATATAAATATAAGGAAACGGTAAAAATTTTATTACCAAAAATAATACGATATATTTAAAAAAAAAGGGTATAACCGAAAAATACGACGTATTATTGCTAACCTTAAAGCAAAATTTAAGTAAATAAATAACGATTTAAAACGACCGCCCGAAAAGTTATTAAAATAAATGGTTAAAGTATTTCCATAATATTACAAGTACGATAAGTTATTTAGCAAAAAGCTTAATATCAAATTGCTAAAATATAATAAATAAAATTATAAAATAATCTTTAAAAATAGTAAAAGTACCGCCTTTTATCTAATATATAACCTAAACCATGCAGAATTATACGTATTATGCGATTACTTCGAAGATAAGCTTCGAAAAGGATGGATTCGACGTTCTAAATTACCAATAAGATACCTTATATTCTTCGTACCCAAAAAAAAGGAAAACTTCGACTAATGGTAGATTATCGACAACTTAACGATATTACCGTTAAAAACAAAATACCGTTATTACTAATTATTAAAATAAAAAACTGCTTATAAAAAGCAAAATAGTTTATAGTTACCGATTTTCGAAATAACTACAACATAATTCGGATTAAAAAGGAATACGAATAAAAAATAACCTTTAAAACGAAATATAACTTATACGAATACCTAATTACCCTTATAAAATTAATTAACGCATTAACAACCTTTTAACGAATAATAAATTATGTATTAAAAGAATACTTAAATATTTTTGTTATCTGTTACCTCGACGATATTCTTATTTATTTAAAAACGGAAAAAAAGTACAAAAAATATATTTATTAAATCTTATAAACGTTACAGAGCGCCAAACTTTTAATTAATATTAAAAAAAGCTATTTTTATTAACAAAAAGTCGAATTTTTAAGATATATTATTACGCTAAAATAAATTTGTATAAACCCCAAAAAGCTATTAACAGTTAAGGATTAAACATAACCCATTAACGTTAAGGAAATATAAGCATTCCTTAAATTCGCCAATTATTACCGACGATTTATACGCAATTTTAGCAAAATAATTATGCCATTAACGGAACTTACTAAAAAGGATAAACTATTTAAATAAACTTTAAAAAAAAAATAACTTTCTAGCAAATCAAAAACGCCTTTACCAGTAAACCAATATTAATTATATACGACTTGAAGCGACGAATTGAGTTAAAAACCGATATTTCAAACTATGCTTTAAAAGCTATAATTAAACATCAAAACAATTAAGGAAAACTTTACCCGATTACGTTTTATTCTTATAAACTATACGTGTGAAAGGCCTCACCTGTGCGGTCTGCAGTTGGTTGCCGATTGGAGTCTATTTTCTAGCTAAGGAGAGAAGAAAAGAGAAAAAGTGAAAATACAGTTATGCGCGCGAATTTGAGGAGCGGCGCTAACGCTGCTTGGCATCGGCGTTTAGCCGGTACCCTTAACGGGGTTCCATACAGCCCTATGACATTACCCTCTACTTATCTTAATTAGGTTTAGCTCCGCCTATAATCAATAACTACGCTGATCCCCACTTTTGATTGGTTAAAAACCCGGTTTCCGAATCGGGATTAGCTCCAGTTATTAATTGTGGGCTTTCGTCGACCCACCTATAAAAAGGACCCTTATCCTACCCACCTGCAACTTTCTTCCAATAATAACAACCTAAATCGGTAAGTTATTTCTCGCCACCCCCCCTTTTTTCCCTTAAACTGCGCTTTTTTTACGTTGCTAACTAACCGTTCGTAAGCTGATTAGGTACGCCGTAACGCTTTTAAAAATGCCTGGTAAGAAAAAAGCTATTAAGAATTCTAGCCCTTTTAGCAGTTTTACGGCAGACGGTACTTCCGCGCTGCATACCCGCGTTACCCTAGCCGAATATTCTTCCCGTACTTAAAAGGTACCCTGTTTTACCTATATCTCTCGGCTCGCCGAAAACCTAAATACTTTTTATATAAACTAACAAAGTAACTGCGTTACTTTTAAGTAATTCCTTTTTTGCTTTTTTCCCGCTTATATCCTTAAGTAAGAAAGCGGTTAAATATATAGCTTATACCGGTTACAACTATGGTTATTTTAAAGTAAATTTCTTATTACTTTTTTTTTTATTTTCCTGTTAATATACTTTTTTAACGTTATTCCTGCGTAACTTTTTAACGTTCCCGAGTTCCGTAAAGCGGTTTATGCTTTTTATAAGGCTATTCGTAAATATAGTTATCGAAATTAAGGTAAATGCGATTTTCGTAAGTTATTTCCGAACTGTTTTCGCGTTATTAATATCGCCTTTTAGCTTTTATTTGTACTTAAAAAAAGGCAGGTATTAAAATTTTGCGTTTTCGAGCTAAGTTTTTATATATTACGCATAAAAAAGTACGTATACGTTATTAATCCGTTACTCGTACGCTGCTTACTTATTACTTAGGCCTCCGGTTTCGATATCCCGGTTACTTTCCGTAGCAAAAACTGTATCAAACATAAAAACGATAAATTTCGATATGTAAATAATCTTTATGCAAGGTTTCCGCGTTACTTGGTAATTACTTTTTAAGCTAAATTAATCGACGTTGGTAACCGTATCGCCTTTGCTTTCGAAAGCCTTATAATCGTCGTTTAGTCGATCGACGAGAAAATCCCCGTTTTGCCGGGTATTAAAAAGGGTAACGCCGATGGTAATAATAAGAAGTAACTAAACGTACGCGTATTTCCCGCGCTTTTTATATGCAGCTTAAAAATTATAAACTTTTAAGTAAATTATTAAGTTTATAAGTTTCTAAAAAATTAATCATAACCGGCGTACTACTTATATCTTAACCATTATTTTCTTTTTTCGTACGTTATTTATAAGTTACGGATACGTTACTTATAAGCTAAAATAGCTTTATTTCGGAGCAGCTTTTCCGGAACTTTTACGTTCTTTATAAGTTGCTTTTGCGCAATTCCCGAACTGCTTTCCGGCCGGCCCGTTTTTTAATAAAACGTTATACCTAAAATCCATTATTAATAATTACGGGGTTATATTTTCTTTCGAACTTTTATAAGGCCGTTATATCCGCAAACTTTGCAAACGGTTTTTACATAAATTTTAAGTACCTTTCTTACTTTATTAAAACCTTTCGTTTAAAGGTTTTTCCTACTTTTTTAATCCGGGCTTAAAAAATGCTTTTTATTTTATATTCGGGCTTTTTATTTCTTTCCGGAAATACTAAAAAAAGTTACGTATCCGCATTAACTTATAACGGTAAAGGGCTATAATTTATACGCTTTAACAAATTTACGTAAAAGTAATTATAAATCCCTTTTAACGTATTTAATTTAATTACGTAAAAGTTAATTACTTTAGTTACCCGGTATTTAACTTAAAATCACCTTAACTTTTTCGACGGCCAGAAGGTAATAATATTTTTAAAAAATAGCTATACGCTATTACCAACCTTATATCGTTCGATAAAAATACAATATTTATTCGCAGCTTTTTCCTAAGCTTATTAAATAATTACCATAACAACTTAAGTAAACTCCGTCCCTTTCCGTAATTTCCTAACGAAATCTTCCGCTTTAATACGCGGATATCTTTTAAATACCGAACTATTTTTTACTTAAAGAACCGGGTTTACATAATACCCGTAAAAAAGGAAAAAAAGGCTTAAACTTATCGAAATCGTATCTCGGTTATTAATCGCGAATATCGCTCCCGGAAAAAATTTGCTCCATTTTTATTAAAAGTACATTACGAACGTTCGTAAATAAGCTAGCATTCTTTAATTAACCCTTTCCGTAAAACTATCGATTTCGGAATGGTACGCTATAAAAAAGCATTACTTTATCCCTATTAACTTATAAAGCCTATTTCAAAATTTCCTCACTTAATTCGTCCTTTTATCGTTTGTAATAACTTTAAAGAAAGTATAAAATCTTTAATACGCTTTTACGAACACCTTTACGCAGGCTTTTACATCCATTGTACGTATCGTTTCTAAAACGATTAACTTAAACAATCGGTCCGTTATAACCATTAAAAAATTCGGGTCGTATTCGGAAATAACTGGCAAATCGGTTATAAAATCGATCGATAGCTTACTATAAAATCGTTCGGGAACCGGCAACGGCTTTAGCAACCCTTTTTTCCTATCTTTCCATACGTTTTTATAGCTATATACGTTGCAATTCCTGCAGAATTACCTAATCGTACAATACATACCCGGCCAGAAAAAGCTTCTCGCGAATACCGCTATCGTAATTTCTCTACTTAAATATCCCATTATATAAAAATCGTACGTATTTTAAATTAAAGCCGTTTTAAGCGGCTTTTAATTTAAAATCCATAAACGGTCACGGAATTAAGGGAAACCTTTAGCATTTAGCAAACATTTAACAATAAATACCATTAGCTTTAAATCGGCAAAGAAGCTACGTTCCCTTTCGGCGATAGCTTGGATAACGCGGGCGTAACTTTTGTCGTATTTTAACGTTACGTCCCAAGCCTTCTAGAAATTTTCGTAATGCTGGAACACCTACGTTCCTCGGAAAAGTTCCCCCGAAAAGTTCCCCCTTTTTCGTACTTATCTTATTAACCGCTAACAGCTTGTCTGCGTTACTTTCGCTCCTTATAAGTACTAAAGGAAGCTATTTTTCTTTTAGCAACTGGAACTTACGACCAACCTTTTTGCTGTCGACGTTTCCCGAAAGCATATCTTATTCCTTACGCGAAAACGCGTCGGCTTTAATATTTAAACGGTCCGCGCAAAATTCCAAATAAAAGTTAAACCGTAAAAGTTTTTCGAATTACCTTACTTAACGTTCGTTTAACTTTTTTGTCGTTATGAAATACTTTAAGTTTTTGTAATCGGTAATTACCTTAAACGGGATTATTACGTTACGTAATTTTATATTTTAAGCTTTTAAATAATTAATTACTGCTAAAAACTTTTTATTATATATTTTATAATTAAATTCGTTAACGATTAACTTTTTCGAATAATAAATAACTGGGCGTAATATTTTTTACTTATCAACTTAAAATAAGTATTTTCCGTATACGTATCTTAAATAGTCCGCTTTTACCATTATAAGCTTTTCGGAATTTTATTACGCGAAAATTGGTTCCGATATAAAAACGCTTTTAAACTGCTCGAACGCTTTTTCTTTTTTTCGCTTTTAACGGAACGGGGTCCCTTTCCGGGTTAAGGTAACCAAAAAGGCCGTTAACTTCGCGTAACAAACTATAAACTCGCGATAAAAATTTGCGAATTTTAAAAAACTCCTTACTTCTTTAAATATTTTAAAAACTTTCCATTTTTTAATCGTACGTAACTTTTCGGAATTTATCCGTATTTTTCATTTTACCTTTATAATAAATCCTAAATATTTCGTTAATTTAACAGCAAACTCGTATTTAAATATATCGAAATTAAAACCTGCTTTTTTTAAACGGTTCAAAACCTTTTTTACTTTCTATATATAATTTTCCTTAAACCTTAAAAAGTAAATAAGGATATTATCCATATATACGGAACAAAAAACGTTTAGAAATTCCTTTAATATCCTGTTTACGTAACGTTAAAAAGTTACAAAAGTACCGTATAATCCGAACGGTATTATTAATTATTCGAATAACTTAAAGCCTATTTAAAAGGCGGTTTTTTATTTATTTCCCTTTTTAATCCTAATTTTATAAAACGCTACTTAAACGTTTACCTTAATAAACTATTTCGCGTAAAATAATATCCTTAAGATTTTTGAAATTAATAATAAAAAGTAACGATCTTTTTCCGTTATTCCGTTTAGCGCCCGATAATCGCAATAAAAACGTAATCCTTTTTCCGGTTTTCTTACGAATAAAACCGGGGCCCCGGCTGGTAAACTGCTTATGCGGATATACCTTTTATCAAAAAGTTCCGTCAAGGTTTTTTTTAGCGCTAGCAGTTCGTTACGTAATATGCCATATAAGGGTTTTTATAATACCGGCATTTTTTGTTCCGTTTCGTCGTAACGTAATTATATCTTATAATTAATTCCCGGACGGTAAAAAAGTAAAGCGTTTCTTAATTCCTTATCGAAAAACTTCCAAAATGCTTTTAATTTAAATAGAAGCTTTTTATTTACTAATATTTCCTTTTTAAGTATTAATGCCTTATTAATATCGGCTAACGTAACCGAAAACAACTAGGTTTCTTATTAAATCCTTTTAATCCTTTTTATTCTTCGAAGCTTCGTTTCGAAGGCAGCTGCCGATATTTTCCGGGCTTCGTAAACGGCTCGTACGCGGCTCCCCTTTTTTCCGTATTTCTTTTCGTAAACTTTTATATATTCCGCTGCGCTTACCGTTAATAGGTGCTTCCGTGCCGAATATATAACGTTATAACGCTTTATTTAAAGCTTCCTTAAAATAAGGGGGTAATTTAGGTTATTTATAATATAAATAAAGGTCCTGGCTTTAAACCCGTCGACATCCGTCTTTATATATATTATTTCCTTAATTTCGCCCTACTAACGCCGGTTTATCTTTCGAACTTTTTTTAATCCGCGTGATTTTATTAAAATACGTAATAACCTTAAACGTTTTACGAACGTTTCGTTTATAGCTGCAAAGTATTTATATCCTTAATTAATAAGTATTTTTACGAACTTTTCTTAATTAATATAAACGTCGATAATAAATAAAGTGCCGTTTATATTTTACTTTACGATTTTTATTTTAACCTACGTCGCTTTTTACTTCCGAACGCGACGATGCTTAGAAATTACTTTTTTTCCTTTTCGCTTTTTAACTTTAATTCGTTTTATTCGAAAGTTTCGATAAAGCTAATCCCGTTTTGCGGCCTTTTTGCTGGTAATAACGGGTAGCGGTTCGTCCTGTAATTGGGACGCTTATAACGAAGGTAAAGGCTTTTCGCTTTATAAGCGTTACGCTTTTTCTGAAAAACCTATCGTACGCGTTGCTTCGGCGCGGAAAAGGAAACGTAAGGTTCTTGTCGCTGCCGACCTATCGTAGATATTTTTAATATGTTTACATCGCCGTCCGGGTTAATAGTAACCTTATCGTTATCGCTTGGCGAAGTTCCGATAAAGCTGTTTAGCTTCTTTATACCGCGTTATTTTTTCGAGGTAACCCGCGATTTTCATCACTTTATTTATTTATGCGTTATAATTTTCTGGTAGGTTTACCGGCATTAAATCTTAGGTAAGCTTCCGGTTAAAGGCTTTCTTTAGTAACGTAAGTTTTATTTTTGTTGGTTATATCGTACTTTTTGCGTCGGTTAACGTTTTTTCGAAAACGGGATAAAACGACGAAAATTTTGCGTTATTAATTTGTTTCAGGCTTTTAAAACGTTCGGTAGCCTTTTTTTTTCTGTACAGGTCGTTATATTGCTCGTATAGTACCCGAAGGAAATTTATAAAGTCGTAATTACTATTTAAGCTTTTAATTATATAATATATGGTAACCGTTCGTTGTATATTAACTTCGAACATTTTATAAATAACATAAAACTGCTTCCGAACTTTTTTTATGAAAATTACGTCGATCTTTAATTTATAGGATATGGAAGCGTATTAACCGGGGAACTTTTTTTTCGTTCCGTCGAATTTCTCGGGCCATGGGAACGGTTTCCGTTTTGTTTCGACTGTTGCTTCCGTCGCCCGAGCTGCTTTTACGGCGGAAGTTAGTTAAGCGTCCGATTATTACGGAGTTGTGCCCGGGGGGACGTTTGCTGTTTGTAACTGGTTGATAAGTTCCTGTTAATTAATTAAGCCCTGCTTAAGCTGTTCGGCCGATTGCGACAGTTCGTTATTTGCTTTATATTAAGCCTTTACGTGCTGGCGAAATTAGGCCGCCTTTTTTTTACTTTCTTTAAGCTGCTGGCTTATGCGCTGCTTTATGGCAGCTATAGAGTTCGTTAATGTATCCGTAATTGCGTTAAATACGCTTTGTAATTCCGGGCTTAGGGGGGCCCTTTGCTGGGCCCCAAAAGGAACGTTCGAGGATTTTTTTTATTTGATTTTAAACGTTTCCTTTTTTGCTAAATAGTAAACTAGAAAATATGTGAAAGGCTTTACCTGTGCGGTCTGCAGTTGGTTGCCGATTGGAGTTTATTTTTTAGCTAAGGAGGGAAAAAAAGAGAAAAAGTGAAAATACAGTTGTGCGCGCGAATTTGAGGAGCGGCGCTAACGCTGCTTGGCATCGGCGTTCAGCCGGTGCCCTCAACGGGGCTCTACACAGCCCCATGACAATACAGAACAAAATTAAATTACCCCATTCACGATAAAGAATTCTTAGCTATCGTTAACGCCTTTAAAAAATTCAAATATTATTTTAAAAATAATATATATCAAATTAAAGTATATACGGATTACAAAAACATTATACATTTTTTTACGATGCGAAAATTTATCGAAAAATAATTACGTTACGTAAAAAGCCTTTCTAAATTCGATTACGTTATTATCTATCGAAAAGGATCAAAAAATAGCAAAGCAAACGTACTTAGCAAACGACTTAACCTAGAAGAACTTAAAATTAAGGTATAGTAAACAATTTTCGATATTATACCCGAAAAATACCTAAAACAGCGACAAATTACTGCAATACGAACGATATTAGTTAATATACATTAACGCATTTAATAATATAATACTAATTAACCAATAAAGTACCAAATAAACAAAATACAGGTACCCGAAAACCTATAAGAAAATTTAATACGGGATATATACGAATACCTTACACATAAATACCCAGGGATTTACAAAATTTTAAAACGCTTACAACGGACATATTACTTTCTTAAAATAAAAATTATAATATAAAAAATAATACGATAATGCAATATTTGCGTTAAAATAAAAACACGATAACATAAACCTTACGGAAAGCCATAACCTTTACCAATCGCTAAACGACCATAAAATTCGATTATATTTAATTTTATTACTAAACTTCCTTTATTAAAAGATCTAATTACAGAAATATATTACGATAACATTTTCGTAATCGTTAATCGATTTACGAAATTTTCATATTTCCTACCCTATAATAAGAATACCGACGCAAAATAATTAACATACATTTTTCTTAAACATATTTTAAGTATTTACGGATTTCCAACAGAAATTATTTCGAATAAAAGCATTACCTTTATTTCGAAATTTTGGCAAAAACTAATAACTTAACTTAAATTAAATTATAAATTATCTAACGCATTTAAACTCCAAATAAACGGACAAACAAAAAAAACTAATTAAATACTAAAAACGTATTTACAATATTATATTAATTACGAATAAAACAACTAAGTTAAAAAGTTCCTAATTATACAGTTAACCTATAACATTAATTATTACGAAAGTATTAAAACGACGCTAATAATTACCAATTTTGGATTTACATTTAAAGTTTACCGAAATTTACATAAAAATAAATTAACTAACGTTAAAATAATTTTTATATCAAAACAACTAAAACAGTTATACGTAAAAATAAAATCAAAGCTCGAATTCGTACGTAACTAAATAAGCACATACTATAACCAAAAAAATTAAAAAAATTAACTTTTTCGGAAAGGAAAATGGTTTACCTAGTTACTAAAAACATCCAAACTAAAAAACCAAATAAAAAACTCGATTTCAAATATATCGGGGCATATAACATCGCTAAAAAAATTTCAAAAAACAACTATAAATTAAAGCTACTGCCGAAAATCAAGCTTTATCAAATTTTTTAAATTTCTTTATTGGAATCAGTAACAGATATAATCAAAATTAATACGGAACAAAATTAAGACGAAAAAATTATAAAAGATGTACCAATTTATAAGGCAGAAAAAATATTAAATATACGCAAAAAAAAAGGACTTACCTAATACCTAATTAAATGGAAAAATTACCCAAACTCCGAAAACACCTAGGAACCCACGAAAAACCTTACGAATACCTAACGCCTCCTAAAGAACTTTTACCAGCAACGCCGGAAACGCCAGGATTAAAAGTACTCCAATTTAAATCACCTAAAGGAAACCAATCGGCGGGCAGAAAGGTCTGCGCTGATACAACCTCAGCTTCCAGCCGCTGTTGCTTTCGTTCCAAACGTTCGAATTCCTCTATCACCTCCGCACTTTAATACCCTTACGCAGCATTTCGATCCTACGTTTACGTAAAAGTTTCTTTTAACTTCGCAAACGACTTAAGTAACTAAATAACTTATTTAATTGTTATTAAACCCGAAGGAATTCCTTTTTAACAAAACGCTTTTAAAATTCGAAATGGTCCTTTTTAACGACCAACCGGTTATGTTCGGCTTCGGAAAGCCCGAATAAATTATAAGGACCATTATATTCGGTATAACGAACGTACTTTCTAAAATTAAAATAAGCTTTACAAATCTTTCCTTCAAATTTGCAGCGGGAATAAGAAAATTCGGACATATTAAAACCAAAGGTATAAATTCTTTTGGATAAAACCAAAACGTTATTACGTTTACGGGATTTTTGCTTTTCGATACGACCTAACATAATGGTTAAATAATAGGAAAAATGATATGGAAAAAGGGAAATTATTTACCAAACAAATGCGACAAACAAATTAATTTTTAAAGGCAAAGATTCTGGAAGGGAGAAAATCGTATTATGGCCAAAGGTCTTAGCTTAATTGGTAAACGGTCGAAGGTTGTAGGACGCATTTCCGATATAGGTTCCAAAGTTACGTAACTGGTTCGATAGGCTTGTAACATTTAATTGGCGTCAATACTTCGAGCTAGTCGAACCGAAAGAACGGCTCGATAAACTTAAAGAAGCGCGACCACCAAAAGGAGGATCGAACCGGTCCGAACCGGCCGAGCCAATAAAAATATATATACGTTTATTATTTCCTATAGTTTAAATAGCACCAGCTTATAATAACAATTAATTACCCAGATTTATATCTGCTATTACCAAACGTAATTATCGCTTTATTACTCAGATTTCCACGATACCACTGCCAACATAAACCGTACGACTAGGTTTAATAGTTGGTTAAGCCCATAGCCGTCACATGTATTTAAAGTTATAAGGGAATGATAGGTTAAAATGTCAGGCGTTTCCGGGTAAGTGGGACCCCTTCTGTAGCGCGGTAGATAACCACCTGTTTGTATCACCACTTCTACAACTAGGCTTCACTAACAGCGGGACCTACACCGCCACGAGGACCACTTATTATGGACACGATATCCATCCATGATAACTTCAAATGGATGGACGTCCATTTCAGGAAGGGCTAAATGGGTGGCGTGGGCTTGGCAATTGCGCAATCCACTTTGCAATCCGTGGACTTCGGTGGAATTGCTTAGACCCCTGGATATGTTCATGCCGCAAACCATCAAAGGTAATGAATTCCTTGAGCCGAGTATATACACTTAGGTCTTCATCTGATTCGCATTACAGGGGCCCGAGCATACTATTTCCGCCACGTCTTAGACGACTGGCCAGATGGTAAATGCAAGGCTATTCTCGAGAAGCTTAAAGCTGGTCTCACGAAGGAATTGGTTGCTTTAATCGATGAGATCGTCCGTTCCTGAAGTTGATGCGCCGTGGAGGACGACTCTCGGGGATATGACTACGGCCGTATGCTTAGCTGCAATGGAGCGAACGGAAGCTGAATGGCGAACTCTAGCCGACGGAGCTGGATATAAGGTGCTGAAAGTCTTGAAATACAGAGAAGAACTCCAGGATTGTGTATTGGTTCTTGCGTTAAAATAGGGCTCTGAGAGTCCTTTGCAATGAGTTTGTTGGAATTTTCTGTGCAAATAGTATACCCTTCGTCATTCGAGGACCTCAATAGTGTCTTGTCTGAGACGAAAAGACCAGCTTACGGGGCAACAAAATCCAATTGCATCTAGTTCTACCAGCAGCAACAAAACCCTGCCTCGTGTGGGCAAAGCGATCCCTAAAAGCAAAAAAAGGCACGTGATTGAGTGACTGCATGTCTTTGTCCAAAGAAGAGGATCCTACCGCTACATTCGGAAGAGCTGGGCGCTCTGAGTCGAAGATAGACTCGGGCCGTAATTATCATGACATCATCGTTCCAGCTTATTAATGCGTAGTGATGACAGGTTATAAAATAGAGGACGAATGAAGTTGTCTTACTCGGATGCCACCTAGAGACGTCCTTCCTACGATTGTTTCGTTCCATGGTAATTACTGGGGGAATAGTGGGGGCATCAGCTTGCTAGGAGGTATCGACCCACTTCCAAGGTCCTTTCCTACACCCATTTCGAATCAGAGTGTCCTATCTACGGTGTGTCACAGGGATCACTGGGACAAAACCCAAAATTTATGAATACGTATACGCCCGGGTAAATTTAAGTGCAATTTTAACAAATTAAGCAGAATGCAGTTATTAGCTTAACCGAATTATGTTTAAATAGATAATGACACAGCATAGCACAAGCCCGTACGAGCTTATGCAGACTTGTACGGGCTTTTACAGCTTTGTAACAACTTTATTATCCCAGAACCAATTTAATCAACTAAGTACGCGCTTTATTACGCTTAATCTTGCTTTATTACCCAGGCTTTCGTTATATCCAGCTTTATTTACTTTTACGAAGGCTTACCTAATTAACCATACCCAGTTTTTCCGCGAATATCCTTAATTTATTACTTGCCTGGCCTGTAAGCAGCTATTCGTACCGGTTATCGACTTTACCTTTTTACCGCCATTTTCGCTTACCTCCGGCTACTTTATGCGATCTTAAATTACTATAATTATTTCTGCTCCAGCTGTTACTGCATTACATAAACCTTTTACTTTTGCAAAAACGGTTTAACTAACCAAACGGGAACGTACCAAGCCGTTAAAAGCTAAATCCGAACCTAAATTGATTTTTAACGACGTTATTATCGTTTTGTACGTTAGCAAAAAGTATTTAATTAATTATATACCTTTCAAGATCCGGAAAATTAAAAGTATTACCAAAAGCCAAACCATATCCGTTTTGCCCGAAGTTATTAACATCTTTTACGATAATTATAAGGCTTTTATTAAATATATATTTATTAAATAAAACGTAAAAGAATAATACCGTTAGGAAACAAGTTAGAAGTTCGTCGGTAAAGTACGATTAGGGAACGGATAAGGTTATATAATATTGTTATTAAATCCTTTCAAACGTATACGGCTTTAAGATATTAAATACGCGGATAAGCAAAACGTTACGAAAGATAAGTTTACTGTTAATATTTTATATAAGTTTGTTTTTGGGGAATTGGATAAAAAGGAAAATAAGATACCCAGAAAAAATAAAGGTAAAGCTAAAAACAAGTTGCAACTTAAGCTAATTTCCTTTTAAAGCCTTTAATAAGCTGGTATAAAACCTAGCGAGGATTACGACATTATAAATATCGCGACAGCGGTCCGAATAGGAAACGTATTAGGCAGAATCCCTCCGACCAAGCCCGTAGTAGCCAAATCCTTTTTACTTAAGGTTAAATGCGAAATAGAGCCCTTAGTTAAAACCGAAGAAACCTTCTTTTTTACCAAACAAGAACCGATAAAGGCGGTAACGGCCTTATCTGAACTGGTATAAGCTTGTACAGATACGTACAAAGCTATAAAAGCTTAAGATGAAACGACATTAAATAAAGTAGCCGCGGACGATAAAGTGCAATTAACTGCAAAAAAGGATAACTTAGTACAAGTTCGTTTAAACTATATAAAAGGTGATATAAGTAAAGGGCGTAGGAATTTACCTTCTCCGATAATGACGAAGGTTGCAAAAAAGAAAAGGAGTTATAACGATATGGAAGAAAAGGATATAAAGGGTATACAGATTGGGACGAATCGGAGAACGGCGGATTGATATATATAAGCTTCCATTAAAGGAATACCTTTATACTTTAGCTTAAATAAGGTTATTAATTTTTTTATTAGATATTAATTCGCCTAATTTACTTAAATTAATCCCGAATTCGCAATATATATCTTAAATATAAGTTTTTTGATTAACTTTAAGCTTAGGGAACTTTTTAAAAGCTAACTAGCGTCCGTTCCGCTCTTAACAATTAAGTTCGTCCCTTAAGTATAAATATTAACGAAATTATAGTTCGTTTCGGGGCGTATCGGATCGTTTTAAGGGGAAACTACCTATTTTTTCTAAGATAAAGTCGTATATATCTATAGTAACCTTGGGTAAATAAGCGTTAAGGTCGATCCCATCTTTTCCAATTATAGCCATAAATTTCGCCTATCGTTCGCGGTTTAATAGGGCTTTATAATTTATAAAGCCTTTAGTAGCATCCGGGTTTTTGTATAGGTCGTATAGGATACCGGGTATAACGTGGGGACGTATAGGCTATGGGCGAATAAAATAAGTATTCCAGGTTCGAACAAAATCGTAGAACTTTTTTCGAAAGATAGGTATGTAGATATAAACCAACGCGATACGGTTAAACGCCTTTGCTTTTTTTTATAAACATTAATTTTGCAGCCGGCCGAAAAAATCTTACGATTAAATACGATTAGCTTTGTATAAGCCCGTAAACTAAGGCGTTAAACTTACCCGCCAAAATATAACGCGGTTTTCTGCTAATTTAATTTATTAATTTTCGATACGCTGGTTTTAAGTACTTTTTTTATAATATTAGATATCTTTTTATTATAACCGCCTAATATAAGTTTGCGTAAGGTTATGCTTTTTAAGGTTACCCCGTACAAAGCTGTTAACGGCAGAAAAGTTAAGTAATATATTGTTAAAGGAAAGTCGGGTCGGTTAATTTGATCTACGGTAAGAATCGAAGCTGGAAAGATACCGTACGGTTTTGATACGTTCCGAAAGATAATAATGCGTAATAATTATTAACTTAATTTTTATATTATAGTCCGACCGGATAAGCTAAAGGATATAACCAGTAGTATTAATAATATGCAGATATTGCGTAAAGACGGACCGGAAGGTAAAAATATTAAAGCCGATAAAAAATTATATAATATAACGTAAATGGGTATTTATATTAGTATATACCTTAAATCCATATTGCGCAAGTTTATAATAAGCATTTATAAACCAGATATAGTTTGGGCCGGGTGTTATCTAGTTAGCGCGGCGCCGGTATAGTTTGTTCCGACGTATACGAACTTTTACGGGGTGGAACTCCTTATAAATAGTGCGGATAGTACGTTGAAAAAGGTTGAAGCCTTTTTTTCGAAGTTGTGTATATAAGAGCCGGAAATTAGAACGTCGTAAAACGTCGGAAGTAACTTGTTTACGGACGAAAAAGGCTCGAAGGCGGTCGATTTCGGAAATAAAAGTAGTAACTGTATAACGTCGAAAGATATTAAGTTCGCGACGGATACGTTTAACGCCAGTAAGAAAGACGATAAAACTTTCTTTGCGTAAATATTAGCAAATTTTTTTATCGTTATAGCCGAACTTATAATAAAGGTAGCTAATACGCGCGCGTAAAGCTTGGGTTGCGTCCGTACGGACTTTGCGTCGGGATATACCTTATTCGTATAAACGTCGTTTAAGGGTTTTATACGTCGTTTCGATTTGGTACTGGTTAAATAAAGCTTATATAATATCTTTCAAAGGAATAAAGGATTAATAAAGCTGGATAAGTTATTCGCAATATAGTTTAAAGTCGATACGAAAACGTGGTATATTGTTACGAACGTAAATATAAGGAAAATAAACGGTTTAAAGTAAGTAAAAGCGGAAAATAGTTAGTACAAAGTTAATAAGGCTAGTACAGGCTTATGCAAGGACGTATAAGGAATTACAGATACGTATACGCCGTTATATATTTTTATAAATTTTATTTTTAATAAATAATTATTTTTCTATAAAAATTATATATTATATATAAATATTAATTATAATTAAGGTTATTAATTAATTAATTAATTAATTAAAATATTCGGCTTTTTATTTTATATTATTTTAATATTTTTTAATATATATATTTAATAATTTAAACCGAATAACGTATATAAATAAAAAATTTAATTAATAAATTTTTTTAT